>CAJQZM010011052.1:0-11821 GCA_907164665.1 Colias nastes | reverse complement strand
GGGTCAAATGACCCATAATTTTTTCAACATGGGCCTGTAGTCTAATACCATTATAGTCGATAGATATAGTTGTTTCTGTACGTGTTCGTATCATACAAGTTTTTAAGTTATTTAGCGAATTATTAAAAACAATATATACAAAAATGTGTGTCCACAAAATCACAGACACGGTGGAACCGATTTTGATAGAACTCTTACTAAAAGAGAGCTGCGGTTATCAAAAATCGAAATCAAAACTATTGATTTTGATTTTTTTGAGCTCAGGTTAAAAGACAACTTTTATTTCATCAAGACAAACACATTTTCTTGGTGGTATTTGTTGTTGGTTATTCAAAATAAAAACTTTCTTTACTTGCAATGAGTAACTTCACCAAACAGTTGTAATATTTTGCAACGTATTTCTGTAATTACCGGAAGAAGACTATTTAAACACCAATATAAAAATATATTTAAGTTCCATACACTTTTTATTACATTCATTTAACAACATAATATGTAAGTAGTTACCTCAATTATGTACAAATAATTATTTCGCCGTATGTTCAACGTTTTTGTCAGTTGATTAACCGTTAACCTTTCTCTAGTGCTCTTTTGTTCAAAATCGGTCAAGCAAAAATTGTAAACGCAGAAATAGTTTAAAAATGGGGAAAAAATTGCGCGCACGGTTGACTCTACACAAAAGTGAAGCTTGTTAAAATATGCTGCTCTCTTTTTCTCTATTAAAGAAAGAAAAATAATCAAGAAATTAGCTGAATAGTATTATTTAAAAGACATATTTTAAGAAATTCTTCTAATATTTAAAATAATATTGTTTTCTATGTCATTCAGACCGGCGCGTATGTACAAACAGATATGTGATAATATTTCCTATTTAAAAGAATTCGTAATAATAAAAAATTGGTTGTTTGTAAAGTAGGTTTACGATCGAGATGTTTACGTGATAACGTCTTATTGGTGGCAGCGCTCGAGATGAGACGGGAGATTGGTCCGTATCTCTCTCGTTATACCTGCGATCGCGCTCGTGAGGTTTTGGTGTGACACAAGTTTCTGAACATGTCACCCGACTAAAACGATTTTAAAAACGTTATCACGTTAAAAATACAGATATTAACACCTATGCAAAATAATCCTATCCTACTAATAATATAAATGCGAAAGTTTGTGAGGTTGTGTGTGTGTGTGTTTGTTACTCTTTCACGCAAATATTACGGAACCGATTACAATGAAATTTAGCACACATATAGAGGGTAACTTGGATTAACAAATAGGATAGGTTTTATCCCGGAAATCCCACGAGAACGGGAACTATGCGGGTTTTTCTTTAAAACGCGGGCGAAGCCGCGGATGGAAAGCTAGTAATCTATAAAGATCTAGTTCCTATGTAAGCGAAAATCACGCATGAAAAAATTAATATTACAAAGTTTTAACTACATAATATGTACTTTAAATCTGTTTTATTCTGCACATTCTTCTAATAGCTCTTTTTCGTTCATATTAGTCACTACATAGTTATTCGTTCGCCGTTCACCGGGTCACGGGGCCGGTCAAGCGCGAGCCGGGCTTAATTAATATGCTATCAGTTTGTCATTAAAATGATGGATTACACCTGACAGATGCCGGTTAATGACGCAATGAATCATTATCCTATACGATAGGTATTTCCTATGATTTTAAATTAATTGTGAGCAGAATATGGATAGGTTGTGGTTTTTGAATATACTAGCCGTTTGATTGTGTGGACCTACCGCATTACATTATTTATTGGCATTATAGTATAGTTTTTTCTGTTACATTTTATTTGTAATTTAATTTGGGTTCCGTATGACTATTGACTATGTATATAATTATATATATAATACATTTTTGTTAGCGACGGTAAGTTCGAAAAATCAATGCGGTTAAACAAATATTTTTATTATTTTAGTATGTACCTAAATGAAATTGCCTGTTTGCTGATACCTACCTGTATAAATTCGATTTTTTTTACAATAATCTTCAATAAATATTTTTATTAAATCTAGTGAGAGTTTATGAGAAGACGTTGTTATTGAAACTTACAAATGAAAAAATATTACTGGGTTATGTGGAATTTGATATGCATAGGTATTCTTTGTAGAATGGTATTGCAAAATAGAAAAAAAATCACACCAAAAATACTGAAAATGTATAAATAAAACATAATTAACACCAAATAATATATTCCGCACACTAAAAGTATTTTATTTGAGTTCGCATTTCCATAAAAAATTCACGTCGTCCAAAGGCAATCTAAATTGAACTGTCGACAAACGTCACAGAGTTTCATTTGAGTAAAAAAGCGCTTTCAGCAGACGTGGTTTTAATTCGAGCGGCAATAAAAATTTGCAATAAAAGGTGGAAAGGGCGATTTAAAAACGCAACCGCTGCAAGTCGAGTGTTACAGCGATGCAGCGACTTTCGTATAATCAGTACCTGAGAATAGTTCGGAATGGAACTCGATGGAAATTGGTTTTTTATGATATACTTGTGTCTAGGTTTAAATTAAATTTTGACAATGAGATGGTTTTTGTTTTAGTAATGTACTGTTTTATTAAGGTAGATGTTATTTTTAATCAATTTTGTTATGTGTTTTTAGCAGGAGAACTTACATATATTTAAAAAAACAGACGTAGAACGACTCATGAAATCATTTTCAATTTACATGCTATTAAATAATAATATAATATGAAATTAGGGACGTACACAATTGTGAAATAAAAACATAAATACAAAATCTAGGCACCCATTTATTATGTGTAAGTACTTTAAATCTGTTTTATTATTCGTATTTATTTAATAACAAGCCACAATATAAATCTGATCAAACCCGTATATTTCGTAAGGAATCCTCAGGCACCACCTTTAAAAATATCCAAAACCATAAAGCGCTTAATTCCCAAAACGATTACCGTCTATAAACTAAATCCGAAGAACAATCGAGTTAAAAATCTCAAGCACTTTAGCGTCGGATATTAAAACATTTCACAGATTATGATTGATTCGCCTCAACTCACACTTGGGATATTAATTAAGAAACTAATGAGAAAAAAGTAAAAAGATGGCGTCCACTGACCCGGAGCGTCGGCAAGGAAATTAGGAAAAAGTCAAGTAAAACTTTTTAATTATACGCCTTGCTTTTTATACGAATCGATTGGCTATCCGTTAAATGTCATGGCTTTAAAGTTATTTATTTTATTTTTTAAACCGTTTAAATTGCCTTGCGAACTTATGGTTACGTTGAAATTTTTTATGTAGTTTAATTTAAGAAGGATAAAGTTTAAACAGCTATAGGTACCTAATGCACACTATTTTTAAATAATTTTCGACTTCTGTGTTAATATTTTATGTCCATGTAATTCTTTGATATTAAATTATGTTTGATGTTGAAGTAATTTCAAAAAGAAAGTATTTTAAAAGTTTGAAAGTAGACTACACGAAATCGGTTTTAAAAAGTTTTTGTAAGCAATTACGTTCCTATGTACCATTTCACTTTTTTATGAAGAAAAGATGATGATCGGGTTCCTTTTCAATTTTTAAGTGACTTTTATATGATTTAAGGGTATATAATTAATCTCCAAATAATAAAAAAGTTAATTTTATTTATATTAAAACAAGTAAATCAATAACGTGAAATCAAAATTAAATTTCCAATAAATAAAATGCATGTTACGTTGCTGACGGTACTTTGACAGTGATCACTTATGTTATCTCATCAGTGATCTAACAACATTCGAAGCGAGACGTTACAATGCGCTTGTCAAAACAGTATTGAACATTGATTGAGTTAAAAGGGCTTTGTATCGAGTGGTTAAACATTTTTGTGAATGACTTCGAGTGACTTATTTTGCTGATCATACCTTTTGTGAACATTGTATCAAACATAGAACACTATTCATGTCGCTTTGAAGTCTTTTTTGTATTATGCGAAAATTGCGATATATTACATTTTTTAATGGATTTATTTATCATACGACTTCCGTTCATTCGTTCATGCACGACGAAAACCTACATAATAATTACAAAATAAATACAATTAGTTGAATAAAGTCAGCACAATTTAATTCCACATTAAACCATTTTTCGCACCTCAAACGTTGACAGTGGTCCCAAGTTGCGTGTTAGCGTAACAAGCTTAACGCCTTCATGACTAAGCCTTGACGAATAAACTTGAAAATAACTTATGACGGTATGCTTATTTGATGAAATCTTGGAAAAATTGTTCTATTTTAATTTTATAAGAATTTGTATTTTATAGAATCTTTGTAGATTCGTTTTAAAAGCATTAATAAAATTTTAGTTCACTTTAGGCTAGGTCTTACCTGTCACAGGTTTTATTTGGTCAATGTATACCTTAAAAAAAAGTATTTGCATCAAATCATTGAGAAAACAACATAGTATAAAATAGAGATACTTATTTCATAATTTCTGTTTTTTACGGGCAATTGGGATCAGCATTTATTTTCGCGATTTTTCATCTGAACCGAATTATTAACCTGGCTTATGACGGACGTGCTAAAAGCTAGAAAATCATAAGAAGTAAAAGCCCTAATAATTTTCAAATACTTCATTTTCTGTTATATTCAAAAATAAGACCCGTTTGCAAACTAAATTTGTACTGGATTTCAGTAGATGAATGGAATGAACGATGAATGAATGCTGATCGGTCAGCTGATCGCTATTGCACTAATGGGTACATTCTAATCATATGGAATAGAGATTGTATATTGAGATTGTTTGATATAATCTAAATTAGAATACATTTTATTAAGATAACCTAAGGGATAAACTATTTTTAATTTATGTTTAATGTACTTATGTAATAAAAAAAAATATTCACAAGAAGGGCTTTTCAAAATAATAATGTGTTTATAAAAGCCTTTCTATTAATGTCTTTCAAACGTGTTAAAAACCGTAAAAAGAATGTTTTATATCCGTTAAAAAAATCAATTTCCACATGACGTATGTCGTATATATACTGGCTTTAAATACAAGAACTACGCACACGTAATATGGTTGAATGAATGTCGAGTGAACGGTTATCAGTCAGCTGATGGCAATGATGCTAATGGTATATTCATTTCAGTAATTACACTACTTAGTGAGAATAGATATATGTATGATTATAAGTATTATTAAATTTATTCTTCGATTTCAATCACTTACCCTGAAGAAGGTCTGTAAAGATCTACGTTGAAGACCCGAGTAGTAGATTTCAGTCTTCAGTAGACGGAGCGTTCATTCTTTGCGCTAAACGAACCTTTTTTCTTTGTTAGGTTATAATTATTATGTTTAGATCTTTGTAGGTTTAATTATGACATTTTAAGATAGATGGCGAAGGTATATAGTAGGAGTCTTCATTAACAGTTATTTAGTTAATTGATAGCAATATTTTCTATTGGAATAAAAATGTAATTTCGATAACAATTCTAGAGCTTTTAAAGTCTTCAAGTGGGTTTGTTAATTCAATATTATCCCTATAATATTATTTTAAGATCAGTTTGCAGTTCAGTTTTTAAGCACTAAAATGAATCAAAAAAAATGGTTGCCTGTAAAGTCGGTTTTACGGGCGAAGATTTTACGTGACAACGTCTTTTTCTCGGTAGAATATTTATGTGCTGCGCGCGCGGCAGACCGATCATAGTTGAGTGGGAGAGAGACGCAAGGCATTCGGCGGGCCTCTCTCTCGTTCGGTGACTCATCGTAACGTTACCGAGCGTTACACTTTTTCATAAGTGACTCCCAGCCGCAACCTAATTTAAGACGTTGTCACGTCGCGTCAATAATTATAAAATTAATTTACTCAAACCAACGCCAAAAGCTAAGCTTAAATCGCTATCAACCATCAAATTAGTGCTATAACGAATCACAATAGTCCGGCAATATGAATATCGGAATTACCAATCGAAATTGAACCTTAACTTCTTAAAGACAAAAGCGGCATTCCATCGAAGCTTGTATCGCAAAATTGAAGAGCTACACGCCTTTTCAAAACCGATTCCGAATGCCCAGAGTGGTGTTCAAATTTAGCTTGGAATAGTGCAAAACCATCTGTCTAAGACTTTCAACCTTATGCTCTAGGGTATTAGGGTTAGATTAGCACTAGACGTGTTTGTAGACATAGTTGTAAGCAAACTGACGTTGGCCATTGATTTGCAACTTGATTTTTCGTAGTACAGTGAAATTAATGTGTATTACTACAATGTGTAGTTTGTTATCGGACTTTTGTTAGCGTTACTTTAACTGGGAAATGATACGTTTTATACGTTTGTTCATTATTATAAAATTAATACTGTTTTAAGGAGTTACTATTCATTCAAATTAAATACAACTAATCGTCATATTAATAAATAAATACATGAAATTTATCACGTGGCAATTGTTTTCGTATTACTTAAGCATCAATAATTCCTGGCATATTCAATATTATTATTATTACAAAAAAAAATATTGTTTCTCACAATGTATAGGTATTTACTATTGCTTTTGCTGTCAATGTTAATTTTAACAATTCTCTCATGAACAAGCTTAACCTCAGCTAAGATAATAAAAAGAAGGATTTCTTTTTAATCCCTTTTGATTGATCATTATCCCATTTCTATGAGAACTAAATGTTAACATGAGATTTGGTTTAAGTAAGGTTAGTAAAAAAGTTTCATAAATGTCAGAATAAGTTTAAAAAAAATTATGAACGTGTGTACCCATTCAAAGGTTTAATACCGCTTGTAAGTATTTTTGTACAACTTGGGAATAAGTTGTTCGAAACAAATGTGTATGTCATTGAAAATGTTAGAAATAGAAGCAGAATATTTCAAGTCTAGACAATGGTTATTAAAAATAAATAATCCATAATTTCAACAAGGTCGATGAAATTAGAACAAAACTAGATATAGGTATCTTATATCTAATTATATCTTCCGGAACTATCTAGCTTTATATTAAATCGTACACACTAGCAATACAGAAAATACAACAAACCAATACGAAAAACCTCGAAAACCGTACAAAAAAATATATTAGCACTCAGATGGTTGATATCTTAGTAGATACATAGAACGTTTTTTAACATATTTAAATCGAAAAAGGATGAGTGACGAGTCCTATACAAACACATTAATTATTATTAAGACTAAATTTTCTCACACCTACAGGCTACCACATGCTAAGCTCAAAGGGCTTAATGTATAATAAATATTTATACAGCACTGTAGAATGGATTAAAAGTCTGTCACAATTATATTTCTGTTTTTGTATTGTAAAATGAACAATTTGAAAACGTGTCTCCATATTTTATGACAAGCATTGGATTTCCTTATTAAATTGCTTTTTTGTTTAATTATTGCATCCAAGTCTTTAAACGATTTTAATATTTGTAAGTCTATACAAATATTGTATGAAAATTTTAAAACTACATGTTCAGAAATATGTAGTTTCATCAATAGAAATCTTCATTATTCCCAGTCACGCACACTGTATTTTTATAAATATCCTGAATTAAGCCATGAATATCCGGGCAAATTACAAGTCCATTTATAAACCTAATCTTTTTGAAAGTGAAATCTGTAAAAAATCCACGTAAATGTCAAGAAGCGAGAATGTCAAACTTGCACCCGTTTTTTGAGAACTTAAAAGCTATTGTTTTATTCTTGAAGTGTATAATATAGACATAGAGCCATACTCAAATACAGCCAAATGGTTGAAGATGAAAATCCATGTAATGTTGACGCTTATGGACAGGACAGTGAGTTAATATCACTACATAGTATAAAACAAAGTCACTTTCTCTGTCCCTATGTCCCTTTGTATGCTTAAATCTTTCAAACCACGCAACGGATTTTGATGCGGTTTTTTTTAATAGATAGAGTGATTCAAGAGGAAGGTTTTAGTATATAATTTATTAGGTTTAAGTCAAAGCGGGCGAAGCCGCGGGCGGTAAGCTAGTCTTTATTATTATGTATGAAAAGGTAAAATGTAAAATGTACCTCGTAAAAAGAGTAATTCTACAGATATTAATGACTACTCTGTAGAAACTGCTTTCCGAACCAATAGTAAATAGTTTATATAAATACTATGGAGATTTAAAAGTATTAGACTGGTTGACTAAATAAATGATTCTATTTGCAATACTTTTCTTCATGATGGGACCATGTGAGAAAATCCAACACCCAGTACTAAATTAAATCTATAGTACTTAAAAGCCACTAAAAGGTCCCTCTATAGAGCACCTGCTAATAAATTGTGGGCAAAAGAAATATAGTCTATAAATCGGACCACAATGCAATATACGTCTAAAGATGGGCGCAGAGAGGCCTGTAAATCTTCCATCTAAACGCGGTTACATTTGCTCGGAAATTTTTAGAACCGTCTCAATTTGTAACCATGTCGCGGTTTATTCGAGGACTTAAATTGGTGAGGGAAGGGAAGCAGCGATGGTTGGTGGGTATGCGATATAGTTGACTGATTAATAGTAGTAGTATTCTGATAATTTAATGTAGTTTGAAGTAGAATGGATGCAAAGAAAACAAGGTTTTTGCCCGGTGTGTGCTATTCATGATGCTTAAAGGAGCATACCTATAGGTGTTAAATTTTTGCAGTACCAAATAAATCCATACTAATATTATAAAACTGAAGAGTTTATTTGTTTGTTTATTTGAACGCGCTAATCTCGGGAACTACTCGATTTGAAAACTTTTTTCGGTGTTAGATAGCCCATTTATCGAGGAAGGCTATAATATATCATCACGCTAAGACCAACAGAAGCGGAGCCACGCGGGTAAAACCGCGGAGCACAGCTAGTTAAAGCTAAATTGAGTAATTAAATTATTACGTACTAGAGGTCCGCCCCGGCTTCGCCCGTGGTACATATTTCGCAATAAAAGGTAGCCTATGTCTTTTCTCGGGTATCAAAATATCTCCATACCAAATTTCATGCAAATTGGTTCAGTAGTTTAGGCGTGATTGAGTAACAGACAGACAGACAGAGTTACTTTCATGCAAATAGGTCACAACTTCAGAAAATATAATGAGAAATAAATATACATAGGTATATTTTTATTTATAGTTTCAAACCAAAAAATATCTTGTATAGATACTAGAGAACATATTATTATGAACCAGACACTAGAAAAGCACAACGTATGTAGGTACTATGTAGGTTAATATAATAATATGATCTTTTCTATTGTGAGATCGGACTTTTTCGTATAGGAGCTAGCAACGTTGACAAGAGAGAATTTTAGCTAATAAACGCAACCACTACCGCCAGCCAGACAGCCCGGACTCTAACCGAAATAGCAAGAGAAACAGTATATCAAAAACCCAACTATACTGAAATGACTTTTTTTAAAACGTTACTAGCTCCCGTACCATTTTCTCTTTAACAAATGTTGACATAGGTTTTTTTTTTATTTGGAAATGCATAGCAATTTGTAAAGTAGGTAGTAATTAATTCACTTTACAAACAAAAATTCAATACATTAAACCATTCATAGTATGAACTTCCAATTTCATACAATCCGCAATTCAAAAAGCAGCAAATAAGATCCGAAGCTTAATTCAAAAAAAGCAATATTTGAAAATCATTTCATTCCACTTAATTGGCCGAAAACGTATGTAAATAGCCCATGGAACCACCGGAATTTAGTAAAGGAATTAATTATGTCCCGAAAGCGCCATCTGTCGCATCAATATTCAATCCGATTGGGATATTATCGACCAGTGTAACTTGAGCTCTCGTACGTAACAACTCATTCGTAGTCCGAGCTCCCACTGTATTATTGTCCGGGCGGTATTATCGCTATTAATCCGACGTAATTAAAGTTGAATTGTTCTGTTGACTTGTCTATTCTTGTTATTTATTTTGGATGTATTTATAGGTTTGATCTGCAAGTAATTGGTTTGTTAGGAACGGATTAATGCAACTATTGAAATCAGTTCATATTTTATTTTTATAAAGTTGATGTTATATCACGATGGGGATTCTACAGTTCATATTTTGACTTCAAAGAAGAAAATAAATGATTGACATGGGATTATTTCAATCAATCCTGTGTAATTTAATTGTCAATTACTGTGTGAATTTAACTGGTGTTTGCAATTTTTACCATTTATTACCGATTACTACGGGAAATACTAAAAATGTCTTATTTTAGTTAGCAGACAATATATTTGATTAATGTATTCATAAGTTCTACCTAGTTTAAAAACTCGAAATCTAGTGAAATGAAAACGATTTTACAGCAAGCTCTCTGCCTATACTTATTATATAATGACTAGCATGGATAGGGTTAAGCACATGTTAAATTTTAACTTTATTGCAATGTAATGGAAATGGGACATTTTCAATAGGTACCTAACTTTTTATGGTTATATTCTATTAATTTTAAGTGAATAGAATTATTTCAAAGCTTCTTGGGTTTTAAGGCTGAGTTGAATGAGTCATTAATCTAATAGGATATTAATAAGAATTTGTTTATTGTAGAATATTTGCATTAGAACAGAACAATTATTAGGTAATTCATCTTATTTTTTAACACATAACCGATATTTTTGATTGCGTGAAAATTTCTGAAAAAAAAATGGCGCGAAAAATCTTTTTTTTTTAATTTTAATGCCCAATGTGATTCAACAAATTGACTCGAATTCAATGACAAATCTCAAGCTAAAATACATATTTTTTTTTAATTAGCATAGGAAACTCGAAAAATCCTTATCCTCTTTTACACAGTCAGTTAACAAGGAAAACAAGATTATCACAGTGATATATATTCACAAGACGATTCAAACAACCTATGAGTAACAGTTGATTGACGTGCGGTCAATGTTTATCGTATTTCGTATGTATGTCTGTCTGTGACTCATGACTGACCACAATATGTTAATATGTGAATTGTTTTATTAAATAGATGAGTAATTTGATTTTTTGTATATAATGTGTGTTGTTTATTTTAGAGGAAACTACGTAAAACTATATCAATACGTAACTGTTTTTGTTAACTTCGTCATTAACCATGACAATAGATATATTTTACTAGATATGTCAATTTTGAGACGGAATTTCCTAACTCTAAAATTAAATTGGTTTTAATTTATTAATGTTTGAATTCATTATTAGCTTGTTTGTAATCTCTAAAAAAGTTTTTGTATAAAAAATATAATGATAGGAGTAATATCGATATTTTTATAATGTATGCATACCTATACTAGAAATAGGATTATTACAAAAAACTATGGTAAAATATTTAATTCCTACTACTTGACTTTTTCCAAAAAAGATTTTATCATATA
This sequence comes from Colias nastes, assembly GCA_907164665.1. NCBI lineage: Eukaryota > Metazoa > Arthropoda > Insecta > Lepidoptera > Pieridae > Colias > Colias nastes. Next base: position 520 of record CAJQZM010011052.1, on the reverse strand, counting down.
ACGCTCTTATAAAAATTCATAAAACACCCTTTTGTCTTCAGAAAAATGCATTTCACATTTTGACCGCTATTAAGACTTATGGCTGCATTTTATTCAAAGGACGATTTGGGTATTTGGGGTCTAAAGCACCCCACATAAAGGGGTACTGACCATTATGTTTAGCTAGTATTATTCCCGTGGATTTACTCGTTTAAAAGTCGTTTTTAAGGGTTTTTCGATTTACGTAGATAACTTTTTTGATTTTTCGTACCTAATAAATTTATTTATAAACCCATGTTGCTTTATTTTATTGAAACCTCAATTTTATCTTGTGCAAAACTGAATCGAAAAAGATTCAGTCGTTCCAAAGGTTAAAACGGATACGTAGAAGGACAAAAAATATCTTATCGGCATTATGAAAACAAAAACAACAAACAAAACACATGATTTTTTGTGACAAACAGACACTTAAATTTTATTTATGTATCTGTATACGTAAATTCCTATAATTCCACTGTCCCCTTCTAGCATTCTTCAAATG
>CAJQZM010011051.1:0-21809 GCA_907164665.1 Colias nastes | reverse complement strand
GTTGAAGGCCGTCCCACACTGCGACGTCCTGTACGTGGTCGCCATTCGAGAACCTTTTTGCCCCAACGGCCATCGGTATTTTGCAATAAGAAATCATTTTTTTATAATTCGCATGTATTTCAAACCACATACAAAATTAAATAGATCTAATCCGAAAGCCATCAAAGTCGATCGTTATCATGTTTTACTTCAAACTCTAACCAATATTAGAGATGTCTTTCACTTCTCACGATTTATAATTATTTAAGTAAATAAATTCTATGAGTATTATATAAATTTCCTAGCAAGATAAGTTATCTATAGATAAATTATAAGGCTCTATTATATAATGTAATAACATAAAGTATAGGTATACGAAGACATCATAATTCAATTTCGAATTTACTTAAGAAACTAATTTTTAATGTCCATAAAAAAAACAGCAATATTGCAAATTGTTATATTTGTTGTTTATTCGTATAATTAAATAAATATATTTAAAAGTGTTAAATTTAATTTCTAAGTAGTAAAAAGTTTTATTCCAAGTAAGCTTTGAAACTACACGGCGTTGACGGAAGACATAGCGATCTATCAAAAATAATTTTGTTTATTTAAAATGGTCTACCAATCCCAAATGCATCATCACTCACAAATCATACAAAATATATCATCCCGTTATTTATCACCACACGATAATCGTGTCGCAATCGAACCCTTATCGTGTCGTATCGTATAAACGAACCCACGTTTCAGGTGTAATTTAAAATGCATAAATCTCCATGGCTCAGTCGGTCCGCTAACTGGCTTCCCTCGAGTTTTAACTTTACCATTTTATGAATAGGTAATCGTTTACGATGATACTAAACATTGATATAAAGAAATGAAATGTTAATATTTCAAAATATAATATGAATTAAACAGGGATTTCTTGTCTAATTTTCGTTGCTTTTCTATTACTAACTGGAGCTCGCGGTTTTACTCGCATAGAAGAGAGGTATCTAAATAATAACCTATATGCTGATCAAAACTATATCTGGGGCAAGTTTCATCTAGAATCGATCCATTGTTTATTGATTGAGAAACCAACATCCAAACATACATCCAAACATTCATAACTTTTATATTTATAATTTTGTAGTTTCATAAAATCATTCTCTACTTTGCAAGTAATGATGAATGATTGTTATAAATTTCTAAAATAAAGAACACTTACACTGTAACTGTGGAGAACATAATTCTAAAGATTAATCTATTTTCAGATTTTTGTCCATTCCAGTCGACTATGATCTATGTTAATCGTCTTGAATTTGATTATGACCTAAATAGCTTAAATTGAACTGCATTTGTTATTCAAAATTGACTTGAACTTTCGAATCCGATTATAAACAAAATTATCATAGATTTTCCTAACAAAATCGAAATCCTTTGACATTTTGATAGCGAGCCATCCCGAAAAAATCCGTAAAATGCAATCCTGAATAGTGTCTATCACATCCCCATTCGTCACGGCGTGTCAACAATCGTGTGAAACAGCCCCTATTTTACATTTAATTGCATTTCTTTGTCGATCTCCCTGTTAATCTGAATGCACCCTTGTCGCCTGTCACCGACCGATCAAGTGTGAGCCCTACCCAATCATACTTGCCTAATCCCGTTATAGCTGGATAAATGTATCGAAGTGCCAACATAAATTGGTCGCGTCTAGACTTATTTGATGTAAGGAAAGTGTACGTTGAGCCAATATTTGCGGACGCACTTAGCTCGATAATGTGTACTTGGTTTTTTCCGTTTGGATCTCAGTTCAATCAGTCCCAGCAATCTGGTCTTGGTATCTTGTTAACATAAGACGATCGAAGTTGACGCGATTATTTCCAAGTCTTGATTAGATTTTTATTTGCTTTTTAAACTAGCGCTCGGGGAAAATTCATTTAATTTAAACGTTGCTTTGGTTAAATTGAAATGGAATTCCGTTTGCAGTAAATATATGATGCGACTTCTGTATAAGATTTAGATGAAAATAAAATGGTGGTGTGTGTATTGTGGCGTGGAACGAAATGTTTTGTAATAAGTAGCTTATTTGCATTTAAAAATCCCGTTTTTGTACCTACAATTCCTATTTTTGTTTGGATCTGATTATTTTTATAATCTCCACTATGAGTTTGTATCTAATAAAATAATTATAAATAACATGCAACATTTTAGTGTTCAATTGACATTATTATAGCATTACGCTTCAACCAACAGAAGACAAGCATCCATTAAAAATGATACAAAATATTCAGTGCAAATGAAGTTGCGTGGTCAGCTCGTAATAAATAATTGCATAAATAAAACAATCGATGCTCACACAGGACATACGTCCAATTAGTCTCATCTTTCACTACACGATTATATTTAATTAAAAATAATTGAGATCCTGTTGAACCTGGGGATATTTGACCGTCAATGTTAACTGATTTTCATGACATACCCGCTTCAGGTTAAACTCATTACACTGTGGTCGGCTGTTGTTTAATTATGAACGTAGCAATTAATGATAATTATGGAATTAAAAGGTTATGAAAGAACTTTATTGAGGGTCAAATCACATTTGTCAGCAACGATTGTCGTTACATTTACTGGCCATGAATTAAATGTGCAGTTTTTATGTGTTATATATTTTATTTGTTTAGGGGACTTTTTTGGCTTTATCATCTTCTTTAGCGGTAGTTATCGCTTCCTATTAGGTGACCCCTTCGGTTGTATTCTATGAATTTTAAAACTCCTATTTATGAACCTTATTTTCTAAGATAGATCAATAGATGTCTAAGATTATTAACACAACAAAAGACTAGATTATTTTTATATTAATTCATGAAACCGTACCGTAACGCACTTGAAACACCAGAATTTAAAAATGTTATCGGCACTGCGAGTGTATGCGAACAGATGTAGGCAGACCCTTGTTCTATTTATTGGGCTTTATTAAGGCTTAATTATTATTTAAGCTTACATTGGTTTTGTGTAAACATAATAACCGTACCTAATGATAGTGATTTACGTGATCGTGATTTAATTTATTATTTGCATGTGTACTTTTACTGTGCGTTTATGTTGTCTTTAATCTATTCCATATTTTCTTCTCTTAAAATTTTTGGACTTTTAAAATTTATTACCTACTATTAACCTACTGAACATGTTTAATGCTAATCATTTTCGATAAAAATACTAATTCATTTTTTTTACTAATCTATACTAATATTATAAAGCTGAAGAGTTTGTTTTTTTGTACGTGCTAATCTCGGGAACTACTGGTCCGATTTGAAAAATTATTTCGGTGTTAGATAGCTCATTTATCGAGGAAGGCTATAGGCTTTTTATCATCACGCTAAGACCAACTGGAGCGGAGCCACGCGGCACAGCTAGTATACAATAAATTCATACTGTTAACTCTACGTGTTGATAAAAGTAGATGATATAATACGCGTTATTACAAAGTACCTATATAATTGAAACAGATGGATTTTAATTTTTTTTTTTTTTTTACCTAAAATAATGAACCTAAGGTATCATTATTGAAAATTACGATCTAGCCTTTTACTATAGGCTAATGAGTAATATAAATCTAACTTAATTTGCTAGGTATAGTATGTCTAAGAATGTGTCCATTAACACTTTTCTTAATGTCTCTATTTAAGGCGAAGACACTTTGTTCATGTGTTCTTTTTATTTATTTATTTTATTTATTTATTTATTTCAAGAACATAGTGGCTTACAGTCATGCCAAAGCACCACTATGCTATACAGTACAATTTAATCATTATTAACACAATTCAAGTCAAAATACAAAAGAAAAATACTTATATCTAACTACAATTATTCTAACATTATGACAATACAAACAATAATAATATATACAGATATAATAGAATACAATACAACAGAAATTTACAGAAATAGAAGAAATCAGTCAGATTAGAAAGGTATTCAATTTAATTAAAAATTGCTATCCAGATAATAAATGGCGTATCGAATAAATACAGTCATACTATCAGTGAAAAAGTCAAGATGTTGGTACTGGGCAAGCAAGTCTCCGAGTAACTTTCGTGCTCGCGCGGTGGGCGCGTTCCTAGCGCGGTGCGTTCGCGTGAGCGGCTGTGCCAAGAGGCGGTGCGGCCGGCGCGCGGTAAGCGTGCCGTCCCCACCACCCCTTGGCAGGCTGAGAATCATTCGCTCCAGAACATCGCGGTTATCAATTTTGTTGTGCATTATTAAGTAATAATGCACCACCAACAGAATCTTTCTCCTGAGTGCCAAAGTATTCAAACCCACCATACCCAATACGTACATCGATGGATAAAGATGTGGGTAATATCCGTAGCGACGTTTGTATATACATCGCGCAAATTTACGTTGTACCCTCTCGATCATTAAGGAGTATTTCGTTTCATATGGGTCCCAGATCATAGCACCATACTCCAGTTTGCTACGCACATAGGCATTAAATAGAAGCATGGCAACTCTATTGTCATTAAATTCTGAGGAAACTCTTATAATGAAGCCAAGGGTTTTGTTAGCTTTCTTGCAAATATCCATCACATGTGAATGAAAGTCAAGTCTACTATCTACTATTAGTCCTAGGTCACGTATTTCATCAATTTTTTCCAATGGAATGTCAAATAAATTATAGGTCATATAAAGAGGAAAACGGGATCGCGAGAAAGTCATAACTTTACACTTGTCGGTGTTGAAGGGCAAGTGATTTGTACTGCTCCACTGAGCTATAGCGTTAATGTCTTCCTGGAGAACTTTAGCGTCAGAAGCATTACGAATCTTCAAAAAGAGCTTTAGATCGTCCGCAAACATAAGGCACCTCGCGGTTCGTACGGCACTAGGCAGATCGTTAATCATAAGCAGAAACAATGTTGGACCCAACGTACTTCCCTGACTTACTCCAGAACGCGTATAGTAATCATCTGACTCATGACCAGAAATACGCACAAACTGGCTACGGTCCCTCAGGTAGCTTGAGAAAAATCTTAAAAGCTTAGGAGTGAAACCTGCCGCAGCCAGCTTCTGGAGTAGAACGTCATTATCAACCAGGTCAAAGGCTTTTTTAAAATCAAAATAGACAGTATCAACTTGGTTACCAATGTCCATTTCAGAAGCAACATAATCAATAAAGTTGATATGGTTAGTATTGGTAGACCGGTTTTTACGAAAACCATGTTGACAGTCAGCCAGGAAGTTAGATACCTGTTGATTAATTTGGTTATCCAACATTGATTCAAAGATCTTAGCAAATATAGAAAGCACCGCAATAGGCCTAAAGTTCGAGACTTCGACACTTTTATCCGTTTTAGGAACAGGAGTAACTCTAGAATTCTTCCAGCGTTGAGGATATATTGCTTTTTCGAGCGACAAATTATATATATGTAAAAGCGGCTCTTTTAACACAGATACGCAATCTTTGACAAGAAAGGTTGGAATACCGTCAGGTCCTATCGAAGAGCGTAGTTTGAGCCTTTTCACTGCAGCATCTATATCCTTTTCGCGAAGATAATCAATGGTAATCCGCGTTGAGTCTGGTGAGTAAAAACTCGATGCTGCTTCAGGATCCAGCCGCGGAACACTAGGCTGGAAGACTGACTCAAAGTAACGAGCAAATGCAGCGGCGGCCTCTGCCCCTTCAACCTTTACATTATCACACATGAAAGATTCACAATTGCGTCTGCTTTTCCTCTTATCTTTTACGTATTCCCAGAACTTAGCAGGTTCGTCTTTAATACTATCCTGTGTTTTTTTAATGTGCAGTGAGTACGCATTGTCAATTAACATTTTAACATGCCCTCTATAATATTTAAACAGTTCCTTATTAAACATTTTACCCTCAGCCTTGTATTTTGTTAAATGAAAATATTTATGTTTGATATTTCGAATGATCTCTGGAGTAAACCACGATGGATACACGTATCGGTCACGTAAACGGGGCTGCTTTTTAAGAGGCACGTAAGTACTAATGCATTCATACAATACCTGATAGAATGTTTCAACAGCACAGTCAACATCTGTAGTATCCTTTAATTTCGACCAGTTTAATTGGCATAAGGCTGAGTAGAGTGCCCTAAGATCGGCTTTACGAAAGTTCCAGTTTGGTGGTGCATTAGGTCGAGATGTCGAAGGAGCTGACTGTACAGTTGGTAATTCACAACGCAAAAAAGATACTTTTACTAATAACGGCGGATGATACGCGTCTGGTTGAACTAGAGGCTCAACATTTCCTGAAACCGAAATATTATTAGATTCAAGCCCACTCAGTACCAAATCCAATAATCCGTCATACTTATTACATACATTATTAAATTGAGTCAATTCACAAAATTCACAGAAGAAGTCAAAATTATTTTTTACATTTACACTACATGAGTTAAGATTAAAATCTCCAACTATTATTATTTCGAGGTCAGGATATTGACATATAACATTTTCTATACAATTCAAAACACTTAGATATTGGTGATCATTATAGTTGGGTGGAAGATAAACAACACAGAACAAAAACTTTACATTTTTCCAACTAACAATAGCAAATATTATCTCCATGTCCGACGTAAGCCCATCAACATTTGTAAGTCTGTGCAACGTATAACAGTCGCGTACGGCCAGTAACACACCACCCCAGCCTACGTCACCAGCACGGTCCGCGCGCAACACTTCGTATCCAGGGGGAAACAACTCACCGGAGAGTACTGAACTGGTTAGGAATGTTTCCGTGAGAGCTATTATATCACAATCACTCATCAACATATTTTTATTAAATATTGTCGTTTTTGACCGTAAACCACGCACATTTTGGTAAAAGACCTGAATAAGTTTAGTTTGTTTCGGATTTTTGCTTGGCACGAAAGTTCTGCCTCCAAGGTTTGATACAAATGTCCTGTGCCCAATTTGATGGGGCCATTACAGACTCAGAAAGCTTGGATGGGACGTCTAGTTTAAACGACGCATAGTGGCCGCGAGCTTTAAGTGCCTCTACGGTACAAACATCTTCTCCACATATCTTCACGAGATGGGCACGCACCTGCTCCTCAGTGGTACCCTCACGTACATAAAACAAATGAAGGTACCTGCGACGCTCAGCAGCGTGCAACATTGTTGCACCAGGCGCTGCCGTACCTCGAAGCACGTCCCTAGATAGTCGGGCTGGACGTTGGTTATTTTTGTGACCAACTTTGACCCAATCGGTAGTTATTTCCGGATCCTCTACGGCAGCCGAGCGCTCCAAATTGACTACTGTGTCAGGAGATGAAACCGTTGGTTTAGACCGGGTAGGTAGCGTGCGTTTAGCGAAATCTTTATCCTGGCTAGGTTTGCCCTGCAGAGGTGTAGATGGTGACACCGGTGGTACTGCCTTCGATTTTTGTTTAGAGGCTGGTTTAAGATGTTGCTGCTCCGTTTGCGCCGCTTCAATGCTGCATTCTTTCGGTTTTGGTGACAAGTTGCAATGTGGTTTTTGAATTGTCAATTTTGAGACAATCATTTGCTGAACTATTTCACTGACAAATGAACTAACAAATGGACCACCAAAAAAACTTTGCAACTCCTCCCTTATAATATTTCTTATGTCATTTTGATCAATACATTTACATTTATTTGTTGTACTCAGCTCCTGTATTTTTGCTTTTGGTTGATGAATCTCTAATTCCGGATTATAGTTTTAACCAATTTCAGAATTTATTGAATTTATTTGGGCTCTGGCGCGGCTACCACGGGTCATATTTATAGTGTCCTTTGGTGTAAAAGTAGTATTAAACCCAGAACCACTAGTCGATCTAACCGGAGTGCCACTGTTGTCACCCTTAGGTAGAGGGCACAGTGGACACAACCATCGATCCTTAAAGTGGGTATCATAGCTACTGAAAGTGGTGTGCGTTATATTTAGACACGCCAGGTCATATAATTTCTTACATTTACAACATTCCATAAATTCAAGGGTAACAATTCGCTTACCGCATCCACTGCACGAAGAAGACGCCGACATCGTTGTATTATTTTAAACGTACGCTGCGACTGAGTTGAGTCCAAAGTTCACCGCGCAAGCGATAGGCGCACGCGGGGCGGGACGCTCGGGCGGTGAGACTCAGCTTAGCGGAACGCTGTGCTAGCGATGAATCACCTCGGCCGCTTACCGCGTATTGCAGTGATGAATTAGCCGTTACGAGTTTTGAACGATTGTTTATTTTCTTCGTACTTTAAATATATCTTGACAATTATGTAAAAAAATTGCACTGTTCGTTAGCCAGAAATGTTTACTTTATAATTATAGTAAATTTAAGGTAAGAAATTAGATTTACACACTTGAACTTGAATAAAAATTCGACAGCAAATTAGAAAGCGACTAATCTCCGTGACGGTTCACGGCCACGGTTTTCTTTATGAATAGCACTCACTATATTACACTGACACTGCACTAAACTAACTCAAAAGGTTTTGTCCTTTTCAGTCTTCTCACTATGTCCGTGTTGTCAAGGAGCTGGATAGCCTCGACATTCACATGGTGGTGAAGTCTGCGTTCGTGAGCTTCGGCGTTCTTTTTAATTATGTCCGTGACGAGATCTACTTTAAGGTCCCGATGTAGGTCGTCATTTCTAATGTACCAGGGAGCATCCACGATCTCTCTAAGTACTTTATTTTGGAATCGTTGTATAATAGTGATATTGCTTTGTTTGGTACAGCCCCAAAGCTGACTACCATAAGTCCACAAAGGCATAAGGACTTGTTTATACAAGAGTAATTTATTTTGCTTTGAAAGTGAAGAATGCTTGCCTATTAGCCAGTACATAGCCTTATAGCGAAGCTCTAGCTCCTCGCGTTTCTTTTTGACATGAGCCTTCCAGCGAAGCTTTGCGTCTAGAGTCATACCCAGATATTTAGCTGTATTTTGATAAGGTATTACATGATTATTTATGTATACCGGATGATAATTTGGCTTTTTGTTTGTGAAGTCTATGTGAATAGATTTAGACTCATTGAGTTTTACTCTCCATTTTTTCGTCCAGTCAAAGATCGTATTAACAGCTATCTGAACTTTTTCTACTGCTTCTTCTTGAGTGTCACCTGTAGCCATTATAGCTGTGTCATCCGCAAATGTTGCAATGGTGTTGTTCTCTAACTCAGGAATATCGCAAATGTACAACAAGTACAGAATAGGACCCAGGACACTTCCTTGCGGTACTCCAGATGGATTTTAATGACGTAATTGCCTAATGCCGGGTCCAGACTGGTGAAATGTAACATGCAATGTAACATGCAATGAAAGAATTCACCGTCCACATTGCTGCAATGTATCATGAAAGGTAACACACTTTGTAACAATTTCTCATAGTTTGGACGTCTTGCGCGCGCGAATTGTGCATTACACGCGCATGCTACGAGCATTACAAGCCGCGCGCGGAGCGATCCGTGATTTGTCGGTTTTTCGACGAACACAAAGGGGCAAGGAACACGAATACGGGAGGTTCGTAGTGAATGCGCGTTAAGAGCGCGCTATGCGTCCACGCTTGTAGCGAACATGCAATGAAAGGCAGAATGTTACATTGCATGTTACGTTTCACCAGTCTGGACCCGGCATAATGATGTGGAAATATTTATTAGTAACGCTTGCTTAAATGGTTTAGGTCACACGACTCTCTGTTGTTCCAAAGTTATATAACTTGTGGATATTATTTTGGGGAAATGAATTGTTTTATTTTAATTTACTTATTAATTGAAAATAAAAGTGAATGTAATAGTATAGTATAAAAAAGGTTTCTTTGTCCCTACTCCCTATGTCTCCTTATATGCTTCAATCTTCAAAACTACGCAACAGATTTTGATACAGTTTTTTTAATAGATAGAGTGATTAAAGAGGAAGGTTTTAGTATATAATTTATTAGGTTTTAGAGAAAGCGGGTGAAGCCGCTGGCGGAAAGCTAGTTAAAAATAAAAATAAGTTCTTCCTTCACTGATGCTTAAAAATAACAGAAACAAACGCATTTACATTTGTTTTTCGTGTGACGTCACCATAAACAGTTTGGGAAGTCTACGCTACTCTACTGTATTCTTTTATAGTCTATTTTATATTGCCTAAAACCGAAAAATACATAATTATTGCTATAACGGTTTGCGCCAAAGAATTTTCCAACTACCAAAATATATCATAGCCACGTAAAATCCACTAAATTATACATTAATAAATATCCCTATAACACCAAAATTGGAACGTAAGTAAACCTCTATTAAAAGTCCCGACCTATAATTTGGAGTCGGCTGTCAATTGAAAAGCCGAAATATTGATCACCGTGTGTACAGGGGTCAATAACCGCTGATTGCTTTCACCGTCACTATGAATTTCATAATATTATATTTCCTAAAACTTCAAGTCTATAAAAAATGATATAATGTAATGTATTGAGGAGGACTTAATGAGCCCCAATAATTTTATTTTCATTAAAATTTGAAATTTTCGAAATATCAAATATTTTGTTCCTACATCTGACCCACGACTTACAGAAGGAACTCAAAACATTTAGTTGAGTTGGTTATGACTGAAAAAGACTGGTGATGGTTGAATTCTCGCACACCGTGGGAGAGTCTCAAAAAATGTAAAATAGCGCTGAAAGTGGTACTTAAAAATGTAATGTATGCATATCCTTACAACGTATCTTTACGTAGAGTAACTAACTTTGGTTACTTTCTGTAAGATTGAAAAAGGCGATAGACATAAAAAATAATAAAATTGTACATAATTTACATTTTCAACCTAGAATTTAGATACCTAGTTTATTATAGTCACAACTTGTCGACAAATGAATCCTCACATAATCAACTATTTTCAATGGACATTCCTTCTACAAAACATTCAGCAACATTTTTGAAGTAAAAATAATATTGTGTTCGGAAACTCGTGTACATTTTAGGCTAAACTTTTAGCCCTTTGTGGAGGAAATTGCATTCTACACTGGAGCACTCTTGAAATAGGCCCCACTCTGCGACGCTAAAACTGTGGACTTTGTAAAAATGCATTTTTATCGTTTATATCGTTACAATTTCAAGAAAAACATCCAATTGTGTTATTTGTCAAAACCATGTGTAATGTAATACAATTTTTGATGAGCACTTGCTCTTTATATTACTAAGAAACTTTACCAGTATTGAATTAAGTAATAGACTTAATTAATGTTAATGCAAATTACTATGCTTCATTCTTGATATAAATTTATTTTGAAGTGAAGCATTGTTTTTCATATTTAATTACATTGTTTTAAAAGCTCTTTTAACGATTCTCATCATATATTTTTTTCTCCTCAAAATATTAATAAAATTGGTCAAGTCGTCACTAACCGTGGTTAATGTTCAAGTGACTCCGGTCCAATACATTTTGCTTCATAAATAAGCAAATCAACATGGGATTGTGTACTCTACCGTACTTAATGTTCCTAAGAAAGTTTATTTTGTACCCAAATATGGGTAGCGTGACCCAATTATGAGTATACAGTATACACATTGAGTAACGTCTTTGTTATTTTTTATTTGATTTATATACCGTTTGCTGGAAAAAATATTAATGTTAATAGGTACATTAGATTTAAACATCAAACTGAAAGAATAAAAAGAATATATTAAGATCTCTAGTTCGCAAGTTTATGCTCTGATATTCGTCTTTCAGGAATTTAAACTTGTATAAAAAATATTTTCTTTGTTCATTGCCATGCCTTCACCTGAATAACTGAGCAGTATTATCTCATAAGTCAATTAATGAATCACATGGTTATACCTTCTTCTTTACTTTGATTCATACTTGATACAAGTATATTATGTTTATCATTTACATCTCAAAACATTTTATTAAATAACAACGTTATCCCACACAACATATTGCTCTACCAGTTTTTTTCACATTCCGCCGTAACCGTTTAGTTTTGGTGAAAAGCGCTGTATCACGAGAAATTTATTAAGATTTTTCTAAGATACTTTATAAAACTTTAACACTCTCACACAATATTAAACGACATTCAATCACATGGCGGACAAAATCATAAAACCAAAGAGCGTTATTGACTTCCATTCGCAAAATAAATTTCATTTCAAACGTCGATGTCAAACCGAATCCCTCAAATATAAAGCGGTTGATCGTACGAACGTTCAGTGTGTAGAAAATTGTATTTCTAAATCCGAGCCAAAGCTACTCTATTCCTTTTGCAAGTCTGAATTATGTTTATTTTATAGAATATTGAATTTTCATATTTTATCTGTGACTTATTTCGAGAGACTAAAAGCGATTTAATATTATATTGCCTGTTGGTTGAGATATTGAAGATTTATGATATCCTTTTGGTGGTGAATATGTTTTGAAAGTGGATCTCACTTTGAGGAATAAGGGTGTTTTATTTTTGTAGGTGTGGATGTGTGTATAATATGTTTTTATATTATTTTCATGAGGTGTGTTCGCTATCGTCCCTGTCTTAATGATGAAATAGTATCTAATAATATAAAGGGCAATGTCTCATAAACTGGACTCAGTAAGAAGATATTATTAAGAACATTTAATCGTACTATTAAAGTTCCAAGACAATCCGAATTGGAGATGTGATCTTGAGGCGTTTATCGTTACAATGTGTGAAATAACATCATAGATTTATCTTTTTATATCATTTTTAATTTTTAGTTTAAGTTTTACAGGTCAATTCCTAAATACTTAAGGTGTATTTCCACAAAATGTAGGGATAATTATTGTTATTTGATATGATAATTTTAGGTATCCCTACCGTTTAATGAGCTATTTGCAGGGTAATTATTATCCTGTTATAATTTTAAAATTTCCTTTTATTATAGTGACCAGAGATATATCTCATAACTATATCTAAATACCATTTAATTACATACCAATATGAAATCCAGAGTGCATTGGCCACATAATGTCAAATTGGATGTATGTTATGACATAGCAAAATGGCGGGGAATGTTTACGAAACAGCCGAAAAGCAAATTCGTTGCAAACAATAGTGTAGCTGTAGTACTAACAAGTGTGAATGTAACAAAATTTTACTATTTGAGTCAATATGCACATGGAAATTTGAAATTATAACAAGGAATAAGCGGGAGCGGTGATGTTTAAATAAAGACAGGTTAATATCTATTGTTTTTATTTTCTATGCAATCCAAAATTACATATGAGTAAACTGAATAAAGTGTATATTATACTCTTAGTCTTTTGTTTAGTCGATTTTCGAAAATTATTCACGCTGAAGGCCTACACTAGACCTATAACCCGAATTCATTTCTCGGAAAAAAACGCTCCTGTCATCTCTGGTAATTTCATTACCCTATGATAATAATTTACTGCTCTTCATCAACACTTCCAAACTAACACGATGTTTTATGCAACACCGTTCATTAAATTCATAACTAAATATAAATTTGTTTGAAAAAGCAACATTTATTTGCCACTAAACTCTACCAACTGCACTTTATAAATTATCTTGATAATCGCTTGTTCCTCACACCACACTTGCAAAGCAGTGAACTGATGCAATTTGCATGCGTATTATTCACATATAGATGTTAAGCCTCTTAAATAACAACGCCAATGTGTATTGGATTGGATTTATTTTACTCTATGTACAAAATAACTGTTGTAGTTGATCATTAGTTTGGATAGTGGTCATTCTAAGCGGCCGTTCTAAAGTAGAGTGTCTTTTTCGAATAAAGTAAGATATTTTGATTTTCGTCATTCTCATTAATGTCCTTTATTAACGTTTAGCAAAGAAATAAATTTAGAAGGCAAAAAAAATACAATTTATACTTATATTAGCAATCTTTCATCTCGAATCAGAATGTGTGGAGCTTTAATCCTGCTATCAGCGCCAGTCCTAATACTTACGTACACTTCTGTGAATGCATGTTTTTCTATAATATCAGCAACAGGAAGACATAATTTCGAATTTCTGAAAATATAAAAGTGCAAACGCAATCTATATCCGTATCTTATCATCCCCTACTCCAAGTATCTTAGAAAAATATCATAACATACACAACACACTTGGCAACTATACTATTAAAGCTTATCTAACATAGGTACTTGAACAAATATTCATAGCGGTATAGTCGTGTAGCTATAATAACATTCAATGTATTCATAAAATTCAATATCCACGCAAAGTTTAGCCATATTAGCGCAAAAGTTGCCAACTTCAGGTGACGCTGTTCTCACAGCAAACTATATCATGCCGATATGAGGAACATTGTGTGTATTGCGTGGATATGGTAATTTGAATAAACCGATTCTCTGGGGAGCACTATTTACATGGATTACGTGCGTAAGATATTTCAAGACTTCTCTGGAGATGTGATTTGAGGAGTTTATCGTTACAATGTGTGAAATAAACACCACAGTTTTATTTTTTAAGTTTAACTTTTAAAGGTCAATACTCGAAATTAGGCGTATGTTCTTAAATTGAATGGTTCATTTTTCTTATATATTTTTCATTATTGGCGTCACCCAATTGAAACTTCACTGTCGAAAGATTTATTACTAAACAGTTTCGTATAAACAGGAGACTTTCTTATTTAGTAAATAATAATACTTAGTTATGTAAGTATATCCATACACTTTAACGTTACGCAATTGAAAGCTAAAATTGGTATGTAACTTTCCGGAATCTCCGTGTAGTGAAAATATACACGTGAACTCTAAATTGCTTCAATTATTTCACAAGCTCTCACACTATTTTTTGTATTTTAAATAATATTAATTTTTAATATAGGTTATATCGTATCTGTTTTTCATAGATCTTTAACTTCAATGGTACAAGTTCTAACACGTTATTTAATGAAGTTAGTTGATTAGGTTGTCGTCCGTCGCTAGAGTTGACGATTTTGTTGTACTTTGTATCGGTCTATAGATACATAATGATACTATCTATCATGTATTATTGGTATGATTTATTACTTCACTGATCAAAATAGCATTCTCGCTTACGATAATTTGTTTGAAAAAATGGTAACGCGAGTAAGTACAAATGTATTATTTACATGTATTAGAAATAGGTAAATGTAACTAAGTACGATTAATTTACTAAATTATTATGTTATATTTTAAAAATTTAAAACACGTTGATTATGAGACATTACCATTAATATATTTGTTGATTAAGCATTCTATTATTAACAATAATAATTTGAACGTAAAGGTACACGATACAAAGCCAAATTCATCTGTACTTCTTTCTTCCTATTGTATATTTGGAATCATTTATTTCCTCATGTTCAAACCAAAATACGTCAATCCCGGTGTTCATTCACACCATTATATAATGACCTACGTTTCCCAATCTTTTGTTTACTTGTAAAGAATATAGAATGTGCCGAAATAGGTCTTGTTATACTGGTCGGGATCGGGGAAAATTGTGTTCGAGAAAATATGAAGATGGAAGCAGATCCATGCTTGGTATTGCTTCTTTTAAAGCTTATATCGAAATATCTGTAGTTATTTTCACGTCATATCATCGGTATACAAATATTCGTTTAGTATTTCTGCAATTTCAGTACAATTCCTTTCACTCGGGAATATTTATTGATAAGTTGCAGTATATAGTATTAGTGAGTTAAAAATAGTCTAAAATGTAGAGAGGTTTTATTTAAGAGTCTCATAATAAAAACGTATAAAATGTAAACCAAAATATACCATGTAATTTAATTTGTTTATAGTATACTACACATATATTCGTAATAAACGTTATCAGATGAACGTAATTCAATTAGTATTTATAAACAAATTCTAGTGTAGTCAAAACTAAACTGAACTAAGCCCATAGTCCCAAACCATCGATTGAGAAGAGACACAAATCCCTTAGGCCCGAGGGCTATGTCACACACAGTCTTCAAAATGGACGCCTATTTACTCAAGTGTGCTAAAGTGTTCTCATAACCCCTTACATTAGAAGTTTTTGACAGATTACAAGTTAATATACAAACCGTTAAGAAATAAGCAATCAGTATTATATTGTAATTTAATTTGTAAAATTGTGAAGTGAAATTGAAGTAAAATATTTTGCACATTTTTTATTGCATATTTTTGACGTAATATAAAAAAAACTATTAAAATATACAAATCTAAATCTACTTTTTTCTAGGCAATTTTTATATGAATTGGAACATGATTATTATTTATAACCAGTGTTTAACGTCATAAAAATACAGTAAAATATAAAATATAGGCCTAATCTTTATGACTCCAGTTTACTAACTAAATGGACGATTAAAAATCATAACTATGTGCAAGCCATAATTTTTATCGCAGTTATTAATGTGTCACATTTATATAAATTTCTTACTAAGTAGTACTAAACTTTACCACCAAGTAACTACATTGTTAAAATTATAGCTCATAAATTTTTCCATCAGCTAAATTATATACAATCCCATAAATTATTATTTATTTGCTATGAAATGGTTCTAATTCTAATAACTTAAAGAGGAACTAGATGAAACATAATCATAGCAATATGTTATAGATTTTTATATAATATTGTGAAACTTAACGGAAATACTTAATACTGTAGCTACCAAGAAAACGATAGAGTTTTAGAAATTTTGCAAGTATATATACTACCTAAATAAGCATATTAAGAATATTAAAAAAATGTATAATATTATATAATTATGTAGTTTAATCAAGTATCTTTGCAGTTCACAGTCAATTAAGAAATAAACAGAAAACCTACGACAAGTCCCACTAAATTCGAGTGTGAAAAATAAGTAATGGTATTTTTATCATTGGACTTTTTTCATTGGATTTCACTTTACAGTGATTTGCTGAATATATAATTGCATGTCATATTAATATCAGTTTTTATAAATTTCTTGTATTAAAATTGTTAAATTTTTCTTCTGTTTCTATTGTCTCTTCCGTTCATCCTTGGATAAAGATGGGATATATCTGAAATCCACTTTTTTTGCGGACAGCAATACAAAGAAATATAACTCAAAATACTTAGGTACAGGTGTTGTCACTAAAATGTCAATGACGTGACTCTCCTATAATTAAAATCATGAAACACCAATTCAAATCTCATGTACATCATACAAATCGCAATTGACACCAGCTACACTTAAAAAACTACGAAATCGTAACTATTGCACGAGCAAAAACAAAAAACAACCGACTTGTTCGCAAACAAGTCACCGAATTTGCTGCAGCGCAAGTATAAAATAAAATTTTAACAAGTTTAATTGCGTTTCGGGAACGTTTGTAATTGTATCGCCGTGAAGTGTGACAAACGAACGTAACTGCAACACGGACAAACGCTTTGAACTCGTGTTTTGAGTTGAAAATAAAACTGCACCAGTTCTAGGAAGCTAATTGTTTTGATGAAACGACGGGACATAAAATGTGACGTCGTTAGTAATGTTTTCGTGAGTCCAATTAATTAAAATAATCTTAGTTTATCTTAATTTTGAGTAGAAAATTACTCACCTATTGTAGTTTTTGATGCAGAAATTTTATGTATTATGCTGCATATTAAATTGAGATACAATATTATAAATTGCTAAAAAAAACGTGACAAATTGTAAATAATATTTGTGCCGATTCAGTTATTTCACGAATCAAGATTTATTCCAGATCTTTCTTGGAGCGATATCCAGTCATATTTAGCACATACACGCATAACACGCAGTGTCCCGCGATTTTATCCACGTCATTCACATGATGCCAGTTCTATGGACAACAGAAAAACAATTTTTCAATTCGAACCAGTACCTATTTTATTTATTTATTTATTTAAAGACGCACCAACAGTAGCTCAATTTGTAATATAATATAAAATTCGTACATAAAATCCTATTCTAAATTGGCTACTAATTATAGGTACATACAGCATTACTTGAACATTGGATTGAATTTAGTAATATCAGTTCATGAAATAAGCGCTTCCAAACAAACAAACTCGAACAAACTATATAACTATGTTTGTATAACACTGGATAGTGTGACGACAATCTAGCTGAGGTTACTAACACTCGAATGTTTTGACAAAGCAAAGCGAAGCCCCAAAGTTTAATTAGTCAGGACGTCACGGAAACACGTAGATAAAGCGCGGGAAACATTTGTGAAAGCGAATAAATAAAAAAGTCAATAATTACGCACATTTTTATGTGAAAATAAATTGATTTATTAGATTGCTATGTATGACCACTGGAATTTATTCCATAATAAACAATTACTTAGTTTCATTCTAATTGTCTGAAGATTTTAAGAACTTGTCTCATTTTTGTATTGATAAAAATGTTGAAAAAATACAAAAATCTGTTATTTCTAGCTAAGTATACAAATTAAAATTAAAATTATAGGAACCAAAATATGTAGGTCTATTAATTAACTTTATTCAAACGTTTTCATGAAATATAAGAAATACAGTTAAAAACGTTTTATCGCCTCTTAAAGTATACTTTCACAAAAGTAATATGATCCACATTCATGTTATTTTTCAGAACTATATCTAAAATACCGCAAATTTATCATTCAAATACAAATCAATACAGCTTACATCAAGAGTGTATGTTTATGTTTACATTTAGTACAGAATTGGTCCTAATCGGCTAATCCGATGAGACACACGGATACTGGATAGGTTTAAGTTAAAATTAGCCCCTTTACGATCTTATATCAATAATCCTTTATGTGGATAGGCTTACCTCACTCTATTTAAAATGGTCAGTCATAAGAGAGAATTGATAAATGGAATTATAAGGATATTTCTATAAACTTTCTGTGTTCATCTAAACAAGTGTGTATGTACGAGCTGTTTTCAGAGACAATTTTGATGTGAAATTATTTTTAATATACTTTTGAAAAAAAAAATAGCTGTACTGTCACTTAGAAAAGAAACATTAAAAATTTTGTCGCAATAGCATACTCTGCATAATATTATAGTTTGAAAATATGATATGACTTTATTTTCCGAAACACATTAATATCACAAATAATGTTGATATAAAACCCAATCTTATAACTTTACATTAAAATACTAGGACATAATATTTATAAAATATTTAAACCCAGTTTAAATAAAATTAAAACTAAGTTGAAATTAAATTAAAGTGCTACTCTGTCACGTCCGTTTTTTTTTTTTCTTCAAATTATCTCTGTCTATAACTCAACCAATATTATCTTTGTCTTTGCCATAATAATCATCTCGTTCAACATAATATTTTCCCACATGAAGCCCGCTTAATGAACCGCACTTAAAAATAAAACAATTTATCATTTTATCTGCAATACTAATGGATTATCGTCAAATAAAATCAGCTTTATTTGCGCAATAAATTAACAACTCATTTTTATTATTGTTCAAACAGTATGTGATGATAAAATTAATTATCCATAGTGAATTAGTGAATGCACTTACTCAAACTGCTCCATTAGCAATAATTGATGAGACAAATTGCATTTAATCATATGTATACAAAACACCAGAAGATGAGTAATTAGATTCAGAGCTTAAATGATTTAATGAAGCATTCGTCCATTGTGAGAGCTTTTATTTCGTGACGTCATAAATGTTTTCACAATGCGTAAAATCTATACTAATATTATTAAGCTGAAGAGTTTGTTTGTTTGTTCGAACGCGCTAATCTCGGGAACTACTGGTCCGATTCGAAAAATTATTTCGGAGTTAGATAGCCCATTTATCGATGAAGGCTATAGACTATATATCATCTCGCTAAGTACAACAGTCCATCCACAGCGAACTATCAGATATCATTCTATTCACGCAGTAATAATTTTAAATTATAACCCGACTGATTTAAATCACCACTTGGTTGACTAAATATCTGCCAATAATGAGATTACATCCCCTACCTGATCTATAATATGTAAGAACGGGATTTGCAGAGATCAGAGGCGTCCAACCGACTATTTTCACCCTCGTTATGGATATCTGTACATGACAACTTTAGGAGGGTAGATATATGTTCGACTAATCGAATTCAAAATTTCATTTTCCATGTAAAACGTTAGATCGTTGACGGTGCTTCTATCAAATTAGAGACGGATAATTGACTTTTCCCGTGTATAATAAAGTTTATATCTACATAATAATATGTTTATATGGAATAGCTCATTACATATTGACCGCCTCCTTGGTACAGTGGTTGACGCGTGATCGTATAGCACCGAGGGGTTCTGGGTTCGATTCCCGGTGGAGACGAAGAAAAAAAATAAATGTCTTGGTCTGGTAGGACACAGAAGGCTGATCACTTACTTGTCCCTAAAGAAAATCGATCAGTGAAACAGATGTATAATGCATCTGCCCCTTACCCCACTTGGGGACATGGGACTTCACTTTTTTTTTCATTACATAATATAACCTAACATTTATATTTTTAGCGCTATACCTAATACCTCGTAACGTATATTTAAGTATAAGGAATAGATTGTAGTTTATAATAAAATTTTGATTCCTGAAATGTCTGTGGATTTAAAAGCCACACAACCGAGTATCGTCTCTTATTTTATGAACAACTTTAACGGATCTATTATTATTAACCCCATAAAACAATAATTTCCATTTTGAACTACCGTTAAACTTGATCCAAGTATAAATTTCCTTAAAAAATAGCAGATAAAACTCGTGAAAAATTATTGTTCCTGAAAATATCTAACCCCGAGAGAGGGCTCAGTATTACGCACCATTATAGATCACCATTATAGAGAGAGAAAAGCCTTCGAAGAACCTCTGTAATCACGTTACAACATGATCGAATTACGATTCGAGGTTGATCCCGCTCCCTTTACCCGAAAATTTTAAAATAATAATTTGTTATTGAAAAAATTGAACGCCTCTTCAGTCTCTGTAACTTTTCAATATTTTAATTATTGTGTATTATGTTGCATGTTGTGTTAATTAAAAAAAATCTTTATTTTGTTTTTGTATTAAAAAAAATAGTTTATTTCTCACATCTATGCGATGAAATTATGACATAAGCACTATTATAGCTATAGGGCTGTTACCTTTTTGATATTTAACCGACTTCAAAAATAAAGGAGGAGGTTATCAATTCGGCCTGTATATTTCTGTTTGCTTTTTTTTCACAGATGATTTTGTGGTAATTTTGAGATTAAAACCCGTTAAAATACAAAAATGGTGTACTTAGCCTAAATATGAATTTACAAGAAGAAACAATCCGAATAAATATACCTTGTAAAAGTAAATACTTTTTTTCAGTGCTATATTTCGAAATCTTGTTTTGTTATGGACGCCGAAGGTTATTTAATGTACCTAAATTATTTATAATGCTTGATATTTGTATGATACATATATTCAATAATAATTATTTTAAACCAGAATTAACAATACTTGTATGTAGGTATACCTACTAAATTATTTTTAAAACGATAAATTAAATTGAATTAA
The DNA here is from genome assembly GCA_907164665.1 of Colias nastes. Taxonomy (NCBI): domain Eukaryota; kingdom Metazoa; phylum Arthropoda; class Insecta; order Lepidoptera; family Pieridae; genus Colias; species Colias nastes. The sequence goes on along the minus strand of CAJQZM010011051.1, from coordinate 393 downwards.
AAAACACAAAATATGCAAAAATAAATTAAAATTATTATTATACGAGCATAGAACCTCCACCTTTTTGTTTTAGGATGAAAAAGAAAATAGTTTGACAGGCTTAGTGCTTGACAAAGTGGTAAAGTCACGTATCGATAAAAATACAATAATTATAATATCTATCTTTTTCTTCCCTAATATTTACGTAATTATGCACATAAATTTAAACAAGATTTTTTTAAGGTTTCCATTTTTTTAGATTTTCGTGCTCTTCTAGATTGCGTAAAAAATAGATGCGATCTTTAAACAGACTGGACTCCTAATAGGTACTATATGTAGCTATCATTTTGGTAGAAAATATGTCAACATAATCCCACCAAAAACATAAATGTAAAAATTGGAGCCGAGTTCAAT
>CAJQZM010011050.1:0-12231 GCA_907164665.1 Colias nastes | reverse complement strand
GAGACGACAAATAAATTAATTTAAAACTTGACTGAAATTCGAGTCTCGGTTGAACAAGTTTGCAAATCTCGTGATCTTGTCCTTGTTTAAAATCTTCCCAATATTCTTGCTTTGAAAGATTATTTGGATGTATTTTTATAAAGCGACGCGTTATCAATATTTATCGTATGCTGCTAAAACAAAAAAAATCAACATGCACCTTTTATTAAAAGGCGATGGCAAATTATTTAAACCCATTTGGCATCCCGTATACAAAAGGTAGGATTATTTCCATCTCAGTCTTTAGTTATACGTATACATAATAATATATTCTTACACGTTTACTTGAACATAACATGCTATCTGTTTTTTATGTAAAAAATATATAAAATATTAAATTACATATATTCATTGCAAAAATAAACGATTTAATCTCCAAGAAGTTGGCACTTCTCTAAACAATTCGCCAATCTAACCCCAAACAATCGGAATAGTTTATTACACTTATTTAAAAATGTAATAGAAAGTGTTATCCGTTTATTTCTAATTCTTATATGTGTAAAGTGTAATTATTTTGGAATTTTACTGTATTTTATAAGTATTTACTTAATAAATATTAGAAATATATTCTCTAACAAAATATTTGCAGAAATCTTGTACTGCCTTGTACTCGTACTAGCATTCAATGTTGTCAAACACTTCATGCTGATGAAAATAGGGGCATGACCTCCAACAAAAGTACACCACTTATAAGGCAGTATTTAAGATTATTTTTCTATAACCACTAAGCAGTGAATTAAATTATTATCATTCTTAATTTATGTATAGAAATATAAAATGATAATAATTTATGCATATTCGTTGCTTTGAACTCGTAACATAACGCAACTTGATTAAAAAAGGTCACTGTAGCACATAATCATAGAAAATTTTCTCACAATTACACACGCTAACTTACATAAAGAATAATAATATAGATTGTTCACCCATTCTCATACTACTACACTCACTGGCACGGAATCTTGGCCACTGCAAATTTTTGCGTAAAATAACACTATTTCTTTTCTACTACAAAATTCAATTAAAATTTAATCAAAACTAGTTACTTTAATGCTTTTACTAACTTTTAGTAACAATTGGAAGTTTATAAGAAGTACTACCGCGTAGATATGAATTAAACAAGAATTTACGCTTTTCCTGTGAAATTTAAATGATTTCTTAAAAAATGCACAAAAATTAGAAAGAACGTTTCCATAAAAAAAATTTAACCTTTTAATATAGGGTGTTTCCTTCTCTTGCCTTAAACACTGTTTGCATCCAGTCTGGCATACTCTAGAAGACATTTTTGATGTCCACTTGAGCTATAGTGTACCAAACGGCCCCAGCTGTATTTCTAAGCTCATCTAACATTGGTGCTGGGTTGGAATCGAACTTTATGTTTCTTTTAAGCATGTCCCAGATGTGTTCTATTGGATTAAGATCCGGGCTACGAGCTGGCCACTCCAATTTTTCAATAATAACCTCTTGAAGGTACTCTTATACGCATCGTACGACACGCGGACATGCGTTATAGTGTATTAGTAGCAAATTTTCTTCACTGATAAACCTGTAATAGGGCTGAACATGTTCCTGGAGAATTTCCTCGATGTACCTGATCAAATTTAAGCCATTATCTACGATAACTAACTCCGTGCGAGCATCGGAACTTATACCTCCCCATACCATTATTGACCCTCCATGAAAAATCGCAGTTTGAGCGTGGTGATGGGTGAAAACCTCTCTTCTCGTCTCCTCTATACTGACTCTTGGCTATCAGAAGCTCGTAAAGTGCCTTAGCAGTCATCTGTGAACACCTCACGAGCGCACTGGCTGTGGGTCCAGTTTTCATGTTCTCGTGCAAAACGAAGACGTGCTTCTCTGTGATGTCTGAGGAGTTCTGGACGGCATGCTGGTCTGCAAACCTTCAAATTAACTTCCTTCATTAGTCTTCTCACCGATTGCTCACTCACATTTATTATCCTGGTATTTTAGAGCCGGTGGCGTATCTCAAAAACTGTCAGAAAGCCATTTCTGAGTATCTCTTGAACAATAAACGGGTCTTATCGAGCTGATGAGCACCTCACGCCTTCATTCTCCTGGTATCTTCTCTATGCATAGTGCATCGCTGAACGTGGTACGTACTGTACATTAGGTACTTTATGTTGCGGCAGTCATTGGTCTAACATTGTGATGGCCTGAGCAGGTTGTTCAGATGTTAACGGCATTTTTTATTGTTTGTTATGATCATTGACTACAGTACAACAATAACAATATCTTAAAACGGCATAAACGATATCGAAAAAAGTTTAAAACGAACAATTCGTAACTTCGGCTTAACCGCACAAATCACAAATTTCGAGTAACTCTTAAAAAGTGGTAAAAGATTATTCTCAAACTTAATGATTTCTTACCATAAAATTAAACAAATAATATGTTAACATATCTGCATACAAAAAAATCGTGAAAAACACTTCAAACTTTTTTTATCGGCAAATTTGTAAGTGGCCAAGATTCCGTGCCGGTGAGTTTATATCCGCGGTACACTTTTTTTAATAAAAATCTAAAGAATTCAATCTTTTGTACTAATTGAAGAAGTAGGTAGTACGACGATCAACCGTTTTTTAAATACTTAACTCCACAAAGACGATAATTTTAATGTTGCCTTATTACTTAATTCTAATTCTAATATGTTAGTAAAACACAAACCAAAACATTTGCGGTAGTATTTTTTCCATCTGTAAACACATTAATTCGTTAAATAGAGTTAATTTAACGAAATAATGTCTACAGATAATAAAAGTCATTTTGAACTAGAGTTCAAAATAGACAGTGGACTAGATTTCATTATTTTAACTAGATTAGTCCCAACCACGCCTAAGACATGTATAGTTATAAATAATGCACATAAATTTGGCGACATTCAACATTAAATTCTTTTGATATGGTTAGACACAAAAAGTTTCTTACACAATCTAAACTTAAAACAGTATTTGTTAATATATAAAATGCCTGCATGCAAAATAGTCATAGATTACGTTTTTATATGCACTAAAAATGCATAAAGTTACAACAAAATTTACAACACTTCCTTATATCCGGATTAAAGCCTTGACATAAGTATCCCTTGAAAGTAATGCCCAATGATCTCATACAATTGTTGCATATAACAAAAAACCACTGACCCTGCGCCGTTTGTTTACTTTTTTGTTTAAAAATTATTTTCTTTTTAAAGGATTTTTAATGCTTTTATGTTTTGATGCATTACCTGTTCTTACTGATTTACCTGTAATGGATTAGTTTACCTGTTAGTTTCAATTAAACTAAGGAATCAATATTATAAGTTTATAATATAACAGATTTAAATATTAATACGTAAATTTGAAAATTTCGTTACTTCAGTTGTCCTTAAACTGGTTTAGTCGTGGAGAAAACTGCCTGTCTATAATCTGGTACAGACCCCGATAACTCGGCGACAAGGTAGTAATTGTTACGAATAATTTTAACTTTAATCATATTTACTCTACTTATTCTGACATTGCTTTAAAATATGTATATCAAAACTACATCAAAACACAATTAAATATAAATAAGGAAAAAGTGAAACTTAATTTCCTCTTTATAATAAAACATTAAGAAAACTGACAATTCATAATTGTCTCAACTCTCAAGCAGGAAATTCAATACAACTATCAATCATTGAGTCACAGTCACCAGCTCGTTATCGTTACTTAATTTAAAACTGCATCTACTCAAAATTACCTGCGGAAAATGATAATTTTATGTATATTACATAAAATTCCTCGGGCACTATTTAACTGTATTCATTGCTGCCTATCGCTGTATGTCGGAAGGAGCCGTTACAAGCACAAAAAAGCAGTAATTTTGGGCATCGACAGTAATTTGCAAAAACAAGACCAGAGAAGTATGTTGGGAACCAGTTTATAATTTATCGATACTTGTCTTTGCGAATATTTTAAATTCACGTTCACATAATTTTATTGAGAATAACCGGTACGTTGGTTTATTTACAGTTGCATTAATATAGTTTTGACACTGTTGGGAAATCGGTGAGTGTCAACTCACGCTTTGAAAGGAAGTGCTTTGAAAGTTTGGTAATTAAAGCGAATAATTAATTATAGTGATATGAATTAACAAATACATCAAGATACTTGTCGCTGAAAGTAATCCACGTCAGGAAATCCAATTTGAGATACAAACCAGAGCTAAATATTTTTTTTTTTAAATTTCAGGATAATTCAATAATAATCATGTACAAAAAGAATTTGTTTGAACGAAGTAGGTATTAAATTAGAATTTCTCTACATAATATATAGAACATCCTTTCAAAAGAAGTGACCTGCATTATTCCCGATTGACATAAATTAGATTTGATTTGATTTATAAGCTTTTAATACAAATAAAAGCACAAAAAAGACATTATTCTACAATTTACTTACCTCTATAGACTATTGACATTCATCAGAATGTTAAGAAACCAAGCAGACTTAAACAATAACAGAAGATCTTTGTAACAACTAATGACATAAAGCTAATACATATTATTACATATCGCTTAAGTGTGACAAGTAATGGACAAGTTCTTACATAATAGAGACGTGTATTGAATTTAATACGTTGAGAATCTTCGTGCGTACAGCGTAATGTCCATATAGTCATTATGTAACGATAGCTGCAGGGTTCATTAGTATTCGCCTATTATTAAAGGATTAAATATTCGATATTGATAGTTTTTCTGCTTCTATTTACATGACACGAAATTAACTGCCATCATGGCAGTTAATTGCGTGTCTGGCAAAAAAGTTATGGTTTCAGACCAATTAAATGTTGTTACAATTAAAGGTATAGAAATGAAATATTTAAGTTATTCTTCTTACGTCCAGCAGTGATATAAAGGTTTGCGTAGTACCCAATTTTTTATTACATATGGAACAAATTATTTTTAAACATTCCAATGCATGAACTATAATTTCATCCATATGAGCAGACACTTAAATATCGTTCAAAGAACATTATCAGAGACAATCATTAGCAGCCATGATGCGTGATAAAACGCATTATCTAATAATTTGCACCTAAAAGAAATCTCTACAAAAATTACCGTCGCAGTGGAATGATTAAAGGACCGACTTTAGCCGCTATAATTTCGCTAAAACTGATAAAAAAACTCGTTATTTCATCAGAAAATAAAGCTCCGAGATTGGCCTTGGTGCAATCTAAATGACGACACAGAATATGATTAGTCGATTTATTTCTACGTCGTAGAGCTTTGATAAAGAGAGAGATCGATGTTTTTTCTTTATTTATAGCTTCGACTTCCAATTGATTTCGTCATAATTATACACGTTGAAAATCTTTTTTAGAAAACGATTTTTTGTTCCGGTAAATTATACTATAATTATAAACCTAGTAAACATCGTAGTCATATTAATTCCATGCTCCATAACATATTAAAGTTTCGATACTTTTGTTGGAGAACGTCATCATTCTTATTGAAGACCTAAGTATTTATTAGTTATTCAAATTGCATGACTTGAATGAACATAATTACGGAAAACAGACAGTAATTATTGTACACTGCAGAATACAAAACATAAGCAAGTCGTCTTTCCTTTCAAATGATATCGTTTCTGATATATAGAAGGCATTTTAAGTCACGCGCAGTAAACGATACTGCAAACAAGGGGCGGTGTAATATAATATGTTCATTACAATATGTTTATAGCTTTCGAACACATAAAGCTATACCTTGACCCAATATGGACGAGATACCAATACAACTAGATACCGGAACCTTGAGCGGAAGATTTATAAGCAATCAATATTATCAAGTACATAAGTAGTAAACAATTGTGTTCATGAGACGTTGTTCTGAGTACATTTGTGTCAACAATATCTTGAGTTAGAATATTTTTGCAAAATTTATTCGGATATGGAAGGTCAACGATTGTACTTGACAACCAGTTGGACTCTCCAAAAATACCAAATTTATACTAATCGAGCAAAAAAAGTTAAATAAGGGTCCTTGGAATATTAATATACTAACATAAAGCAGAAGGAGCATACTGTGTATGTATAATCTTCGGTTCTATTTGATCGTGTGTTGTTTTTTTGCAACTTATTATTAAACTAACTATTGTTGTGTTACCGCAAGTCACGACCCAATTGATAATGTTATGTCGATTACAATACTTCAACGTGCGCGGTCTTACAGGTTGCTATTTAGTTTTTTGCATTTTACAACGCTACAACGTGTGAAAATTAAAGTTATAGATTTTATTTGTTGTAATACTTTGTTCGTGCTAGGTATGATAGCTATGATATTTGAGTCGTTTTATATGTATTTTTGTCAAATTGTTCATAAAGAATTATTAATCAAAATAAATAATGCTAGGCATTATACCAAATCGTGCTGAAACTGCACGTCCTGATTTGCAGTCGTTAATAAGAAGATTAATATAATACCACGCGTAACGCAGTGATCTCTCGCAGCTTCATACATAACATCATTAGAACAGCTTTGACCTCAAAACATTCAAACTCCATGACATCGCTCCAATTACCCAAAAGTGCACTGTTGTGTAACTCTGATATAAGCGCGACTGACCCGTCTACTTGCACTTTCTAACACTTTCACGACCATTGTGAACACTGCTTGACGTAACCACCAAATGTTCGGACGGTGGTACTCGTAAGTCGTAGTATTTTAGCACGATATTGTTTGATGTTACCGTTTTATAACTCATTATGCATAGAGCGGTAACTGCATAGTGTACTTTTTAATTGGGTTGCAAATTGATATAACATATTTGGTGTGTCAGTGTGTTTTATTTATATGGTGGATATTATCTTTTTTTGCAATATTTGACCCGCAAAATATCTTGAAAGATGCTTTTACGATAGAAATTATAACAATTGATTGTGTACTTTTATATCTCAGAGTAAATATTTGTTTCATTGGATTGCAAACTGATATAACATATTATTTAGTGATCCATATTCCATGTTGGACATTATCATTTCTTTTGTAATATTAGATCTACGAAATATCCTTGAAACATACTTTTACAATGAAAATTCTAACAATCGATCGTATATTTTAACTCGAAGAGAAGTTGATAGTAATGTATCTCTCACAAAGCATTGTATTTAAAACTGAGGTATATTTTGTATGTTATTTATTGTTGTTCTTTTTCAGCTATTTATAATACATAATTTAAATGTAAAATATTACTACCTTAGGATACGCCAAATGAAGAATTTGACCTTTATCAAAGCTTTATCTCAAATAATTTTTAAATTGAAGAGATGTTCATATAAAAACTATAAGTTCAATGTCAACAAGTTTGTACCAATAAATCAATGAAACACTTGTATATTTTTTAAGGATGATACAGGTGTTACATAACGTGTTTAAGCATAATTCCTTTTCAAATGGTGTAGGCCTTCCTTCCTGGATCCTTCTATACCTTAAAATTGATCTGAAATCGGGCTTCATTGAATTGGCTGTTTTCGTAATATCACTATTTACTTTATTACGCTTTCTTTTTCCGTACTTTATAAATGATATAATATTGCATTTATTTATGTAAACATAATATATTATATAGCTATGTATACTAACTTTTACATCATCATAGATGGGTTCTTAGTTAAGGCATAGCTGCCATCATAAATTATGTTAATTTTCTTTTGTCTTAGCTAATATTTATTATGAAGTGTTTTTAACAATAAATATAAAGGTGACATCGATCTCTTGTCGTGTGGTTTCTTATTTCGGTGACAACTGACAATGTATTGATAAATTATACGTTTTAAGTACAGACAGTATAAAAAATGCAACCTTGAATGTTTATATTATACATGTTAATGGCTATATACTATCTGTATAACCAAAAATGTTGGTGGAATTAATTACGTAAGTACAATATAAATTAACTTGATAGGTTAAAGAAAACACTTAAAAGAATTATGACTTTATTAGTTTTGCGATCATTTTCTGTACAAGGCTTTCCTATGCTTTATATGTATAAGACTCCAAACAAATTACATATTCTAATAGTCTACGATTTTTCGCAAATGGCACAATTAGGAGAAATATAAAATGTTAAGTTGGTATTTGTTTAAAGTGTTTTTGTCATGATAACGATCAATTAAAAATAATAGGTTGAACTATTTAAGAATTCCCGGATTTTTTTGGCCATTTCATGTTTATGTTTAAGCATTATGTTTGCCTAATTAGTTACCATTAGAACTATAATAAGAAGTACAAGCTGGAGATATTTTTTGGATAGTATTTAGATCTTCTTTACCACGGGGACAGCGAAACACACTCAATAATAGTTATAACAATTATAGGTATAATGATGATTGGCGGAGATATAGGTACGATGCGATGTACGTAAACTAAACATGTACTTGTAATTAGTAATCCCGAAGAGTCCGCAGGTTCGTCTCGATGGTTCCCTGTATAGTTCCCTAATTGACAAACAAATTCATAAGGAATAGCAGTTTTTTATATTTTTCAGTCTTTATATATTATATCTAATACTCATCAGTATAAACAATACAATTTAAAATAAAACCACCCACAATTATGCCGAAATCTTGTTTTAAATCATAAATGATGCAAATACTAAAAATATATTTCAATTTAAAACTAAGATTGATATCAACAAAGATATAAAATATCAAAGCCTGATAATACATTCGCAACGAATAAGATAATATTATGGTATAAAGCTATTTACTTAATGAAAAAATGTTGTATTAAAAAGTTGTTCCTCGAAAAACAATGTACAAAAATGGTCTGATATCATTTCTTCGTAAAATGATAAAAAAAGTTTTATTGAAAAATATAAATAGCTCTAATTTCTGAACATTTTCGCTTATAACTTTTTTATTTATAGTTCTACGACAAAAAGTTACTGCACCAAAGTTGTAGAGAATTTAATTCGCAACAAATAATGTTCACAATATTTTTTTATCAGATAAATAGTTTAAGAGATATATCGTAAAAACCATTTCAACCGCTATTTTCAATATGGCGGCCGTGGGACAAGGGTGGCGACCCCACAAACTTGGTTTTAGCTTCACACTGACCCCCCCTACACATCAAAAAAACAAAATTGTGTCCTCTAAAAAACGCAAGGTTAGGCCTAAAAAATGTAAAATTTCAATGGACTAGTAATAAAATGTTTGTTTCATATGTGGCTCCTCATACTTAGTCAAATAATTTGAATTAATAACTTCTATTCATATTAAGTATAATAAATCTCAACTGTTTGCAACCACATTTTGTTAATCGGCTTAACTGTAGTCTGAAAAATATCAATCAGGTAATAAAATGCGAGCATCTTTAACGGTGAAACCTGGGCGGGCGGCGTCACGGGAAAAGCGTAGCTATTGTATAACAAATAGGTTCTGTTTATGTGTGTTCTACTCGAAGTGCATTTTCCCACGGTGCTGGCGGTTTGTAAACAAAAGGAAGTGCAGAGGTCCGTTGAAACACGCACGTACTATCATTATCTACAAGCCGATAAGAATAACATTAATTGCTTAATGTGTAGGATAACTGTATAATTTTATGGTTTTAGCCATTTGTGTTTAATTAATGATAATAATTTATATATTTTATTTTGATATATGCAACTAAACGTAGTAATAAATGTTTAGTGTGTTTTATTGCAAATCGATTATTCTAATCCGATACATAAGACAAAATATGTTAAAGTGTTTACTTATGTGATTATAAATTAATAATAATATTTACTCGGTGTCTAAGAGCTAATACATTATAATAATATTTTAGAACGAAACATATTTTCTTTACTATAAATATTAACATTTAAAGAATCTTCCTTTCATGAAATAGCGCCCAATTTATTTCTGAAGCAATAATACGTTAAAGTAGTCACTTATCAACCAATATGATGAAACTGAATTTTTATATGTAACTTCTTGGGTATGTGAGAAAATTAAATATAATATTTATTGAATATTGACTATGCGTCCGAATGCTTTCCCATTCATTTTAACTACATATAACCATTAATTATTAATGACAATAACACGACTCTTGCCTTTAATCGTACAAACCAGAATTTCATACAAACTAAACAACTTTTAACATGATGGTATGTTAACATTGAAACAATCTCATCAATTAACTTTTTGACTTTGACCCTAAAAACACAGCTTCTCGAGCATTAGCAAAAGAATTGTGTAGTATTGTTTCTATTTAAGGCCAACACTGTAAATTCAATTCATGTACTTTCGCAATGTAATTTACATAGTTTAACAGTAATGGCTCCTTTCGAGGATTTTATACATTATCTTCATCACTACAAAATACTAAATACGGTTTATATAACCCAAATAAGCTTAAATAGGGTTGAACTGTGAACAAAGTTCTTAGCACTTTAGTCATGTTCTTTTGTTGTTAACAAAATTTTTAACTTGCTAGCTTTGAGTAAATAAATCTATAAATAATAGAGTTTGTAGGTTTGATTATTGTGGTATCAAATGCTTATTTGAATTATATTCATTTAAATGTAATAAAAATATATAGATTTAACAGTTCCTGGTTAACTGAATAACGATATTTTAACAAAAAAACTAATTTATGTACCTAATATTTAAATTTCATTATTATTATAACGACCATTCAAATATAAATAAATTAAATATATTTGTCAAATAAATTAAATTCAACGTGTCTTATTTTGAGAAATAAATTAAGAATGATTTATGAATATTAAAATTTACCACTCGATGTTCAACACGGATGATCGTTTTTAGGGTACCGTACCGAAGGGTAAAACGAGACTCTATTACTGAGAATTCGTTGTCTGTCTGTCTGTCTGTCTCCAGGCGGTATCTCATAAACCGTGATAGCTAGAAAGCTGTAAATTTCACAAATAATGTATTTCCGTTGGCGCTATAACAACAAAACTAAAAATTTATAAAAATAAAATATTAAGGGGGGTCCCCATAGTACGGAACCCTTCGTGCGCGAGTCCGACTCGCACTTGGCCGGTTTTTTTTAATGTACATTTTGTACCATTATAAATACTTCCTACTGATACATGCTACAAGAAATAATGTAACATAATAAATAATAATAAACCATTCTAACGATTTCGTAACAAACATCTTTATATTTTGCTTTAATTACAATGAAATTTTTGTAAAAGCTACGACAGGATTTTCACACCTTGTTCAATGTTCCTGTATGAAGTGTAATTACAAGAAATAACCGACAACACGATTATTACGTATTGTATTTGCATCACTAGCTTCTTATCCTCATGTGAAAAAAGACTGCAGGATATATTGTAGTTGTAGGATATTCACGATGAGGTAATTAATAAATTGATTTCACTGTCTAACTACAGTCAAACGTATGGAGAGCGGTAATTAGCTACAGAACTCTTCATTTGTAAAATTATTACCATATTAAGTACTTAAATTGAAGAAATACATTGTTTGGGGCATGTCTCATCCACAGATATACAATCTATTCAAAGATTTCTCTTCATCGAGCTTTATTTCATGCTGTATACATTATTGTAAAGTATAGAGCATGACATAAAGAAAAAACGATCCTTATTTCCTGGTAAAAAGGACTTAGATTTAAATTTTAATAGGTGCATATATAAAGCGTGTTAATAACTTTACAGTCCGCTTTGGAATAAACATCTAATAAAGTGAAAACTAGATAACAGCTAGACATGAAAGTATCACTTACACCGCTAACTTTCTGACTCCTCGCGTTACAGATGTTTACTTTAATAATTTAAGAAATTTACCACACAGAAATTCCATACAAATAAATTTAATTACTTACAGAAAATAAAAGCGCAGACTTCACAGAAATACGTTACTGAATAATTACCATGACGAACATAATAACTCTCGTTTTTTAATGTATGGAAAATTCCAGTTAAATAATTAACTAGCCTATAAAAACATTTACAAGAACTAAATACCTAGTTCAATTTAGTTATCCATTCCACTTATTTAGAACACCGCTTACTTTTAACGCTGCCACAACGAGTCAAGGATTTTTAAAGCCTACATATTTATTTGTATACTAATTCAATAGCATACTGTAAAAGCTATTACAAATTAATTGGTGTCATAAATATTTTAAATAAATAATAATCATAAATAATTAAACGGAAAACGAAATAA
>CAJQZM010011048.1:0-10264 GCA_907164665.1 Colias nastes | reverse complement strand
CCTGTACGCTGTGATACGAGTCCTGTAATCTTTGACATGAGTCCTGTACGCTGTGATACGAGTCCTGTAATCTTTGACATGAGTCCTGTTGATTATTATACGAGTCCTGTAATTTCTGACATGAGTCTTGCTGATACGAGTTTTGCAAACTATTCGGCGGTTCCTGGTTTTTATAATCTTGATTCCTGTACGCATCGTTATTCTTGTATTTTTGATACGGATCTTCGTTTTTGTAGTTATTTCTGAAGGAATCATTTTTGTCGCGTCGATCTATATTAATTTTGCCATAGATATGATTATCTGGTCGACTTTGTTGATCGTTATTGACTTTTTTAAGTTTTTCCGTTCTGGTGTCATCGAAGTTTCGGACTATGTCGTCTATTTTAGTTTTTCGTACCGCTACGTTCGCGTAAGAGCAATTTTTCGGGTCTAGACTGTTATTTTCGTTCAATACTATGATCTTTTGGTCTTTAAGTTTGTTCATGTAGTTTGGTATATTTCTACCGCCTAGGACGTCTCTGGCTGGAGTGTTAACTGTCAGAGAGTTGGAACTAAAAACCTTTGGAGATATCTCGTTTTCGTTGCTCGTGTAGAATTGACTTCTGCCGATTTTCTGTGGATAGGGTTGTTTGTTATTATGCCAATTAAGTTATTATTTAGAGACTGATTATTTATTTATTAAAGCAACATTTCCTTGATACATTTTGTATGTAGTTGAACGTTGTTATTAAAAAAAAAGATTACGGTTACATACTTGCCTTGTTTATTAAAATATATGATACATAGAAAATCTTTTTAATCTTTTTATGGCTTATGTTTTTCAGTAGATTAAATTTTTGACAAATATGTTTGTTATGAGGCTTTTTCTTTTACCTTTTCTAATCAAATAAAAAAGACTGAAGAAATGGGTTACTATTTTATATGTAAATAATGCAAAAATAATCCATACCTGTTGCTTAGCATAATACTCAAATTTAGACACCTTCGCCATAATACTGCCTATCTTCGGTCTAGACTCCTGATCGGAATTAGACTCAGCTGTATCTAGATCTTTATACGGTTTCCTAGGAACGGGTGGTTTTCTGGACATTTCCTTGAGAGTCACGTCTAATTCTTGGTCTAATTGGGAGAGAGAATTGTCCTTATATATCTTACTAATGCTGTTTTGGTAACATTGGTTCGGGTCTGCGTGGTTGACGTAGCCTGTAAAAATGTGATAAAGAATATTTTTTTAGTACAAAAATAAGTAGACATTAAGAAAATAAATATAAGAATACTCCATAGGGACAAAACAATATTTGTATAAGTATATACACGGCCTATGCAACAATTTCTATTTTTTTTTAAATATATTATCGATGTGTTATGGTCTTTTACTATAAAGGCAAATTCTATTCTATAAGGTACCTTCATAACTAGCAGAAACCTGTGATTACATTTAGAAATTAAAGATGTTTTAACGGATTTAAACGCGATTTATTCATTATATTATTTTCCAGTGTTTACATGTATGTATATCTAACAAGAATTATGACATCATTCGTACACAATAAGGAGGCAAAGTGCAAACACTGCTCATAACGTATTAACTAAATCGTTCTATAATCTGATCTGAAAATTGTTTGTGACCAGGTACATACCTGGTCACAAACAAACATTTATTACTGAATCATTCAAAAATCAACCTTATTCCTTTACAATAAGGTACATATCCGGCAAGCACTGTTCATTCAGTGTGAACTGTATGGGAGCCATCGACACGTAGCCAGACAGCAGTACCGACTTCATCGTTCGAATATCAACCTTATCAATTTACAATAAGGCTCATACCTGGTGTTAATCATGACGACTGATCTGAATTGTTCGAAAACAATGGTAGTCACTATTCGTATAGTGTCATCGGAAAATCAACCTTATTCCTACAGAATAAGGTACAATATACAATGTACATATACGTGCTGCTCATGTCACGTGACCTAAATCGTTCAAATATCAACCTTATTCCCTTACAATAAGGTACATACCTGGTGGCAAGCACTACTCGTTCGGTGCGAATTGAATCGTTCGAAAAACAAACATAGTCACTATGTTGTGTCATCGGAAAATCAACCTTATTCCTTTCTAATAAGGTACATACCTGGTTACAATCACTAGTCACCCAGCATAAAATGAATTATGAATCATTCAAAAATCAACCTTATTCTCTTATAATAAGGTACATACCCGGCAAGCACTGCTCATTCGGTGTGAACTGTATGGGAGCCATGGACACGTGGCCGGACGGCAGTACCGACTTCATGAGTTTCGCTTCCTCTGGGTGATTGAAACGGAGATAGTTCGATCTGCCTATTGTTAGCATGCTACCTGTAATTTAAATAATAAATAAACATTAAATTTGTATTTTTCTATGTGAATAATAATGTTGAGGTGTTTACTTTTTTACAATATAAATGTTTAAAAATAAAATATAATATTGTGTTTGTAAAAATTTGTACATTTTATTATTAGGCAAATAATAAATAACTGATCGGACTACTTATTAGTAGCTTATAGTAGCTTCTTACGTATTATTCAATTTAATTTACAATTCTGCAGGAAACCTTATGCATTTCAGAATTTCTAAATTATTAGTTTATGAAACTGAAACTAAAATATTTAAAGTCACAATAAATTTTGTTTCCTCTATTCCAGAACCATTGCAACATTTACATGATAAGATTTAAATCAAATGAGAACATTTATTCATTCAACTGGAGGTCTCTGGATTTTCCCAAAACTTCAAACTTACCCTGCGACAGGCGAGTCGGCTTGTCAACTGGCAACCCATCGAGCAGCGTGCTCCCACTCACTGGGTACAACGTGACCACACCGTGGGAGTTTTCCACTCTACAGTGCACGCTGGCCACACCGGTGCCTACGACGTATATATCGCAGGTTGGGTCCGAGCCGATGGTCACTCGGCCTGGAATTAGGGAATAAATAGTAATTATAATTAGGGTGGAGGACTGTAGAGGGAATATTTAATTTATCTAATTTCTGTGGAAAATATATGATATCAAAATTCTATAAAAATGTCGCTTATCAATTTGTTTTTATATAGCAACATTATTATTGAATACTAGCATCGAATCGTAGTTTTGCCCGCGTTCCATGCTGATAAATTCACACATTACTTACGCCCGACTATCGCTACCCAAAAAATGTAACAAAACTAGACCAGCATTGTTAATTTTTTATTTCAATTTCAAAACAAGAGTAGTTTTAGATTGAAATAAAAATCTTCTCACATATTATGTACTAAAAACACATTTTGTATAGTGTACTGTATTGTGCCTTGAGGGTTGTATGATAGAAAACTATTTGGGGCATTAACTTAAACTATTGTGGAAGGAAAGGGACAATATCCTACTTATATTCGAACGATGCTAATCCCTTGTAAAGGGTGTGATACGTATGGAAGTACCGTCAACAATTAAAAATTGTACGTTCCGTTATATAAATCGCAAGAATTATGATTATTTTGATTGTTTTTCTTTGTTAGGGTAGTAGATTACATGTTCATCAACCGCATTCTAAGCAAAACCGTTAGGATATGTAGGTACGTGAAACTAAAATTCATTAGAATAATTTGGTTCGTGAGTATGTCACGTCACTAAAATTCAAAACATCATACATTGAAAAAAAAAAACTATTTAAGAGGCCGTATCGATTTTAAGAGTGATTTTGACTTGTTTCTTTAATTCTTTAGGAGCTCGTTTAAAAAAACTAACTACTATGTTATATGAAAGTAATGGTATAATTTAAAATTCTCTAGAATATTCGATTATATAGATTTGCCGTAACAACGTTTGCGCTCCCGTATATAATCGAAAATTCTAGAGAACTTTAAATTATTCCATTTCTTTCATAAAACATATAATATGTATTTTTTTTATTGCAAATTTTTAAGCATTAACCTATCATTTAGTGTGTATTTTTTATTTTTTTTAACTCTGTTGTAAGAACTAGAAATTCGACGCCATATACGCATAAAATTTCATCAAAGTAAGGCTATTTTAACTTAGATGTTCTTAGAATTTTTCAATAAAAGTACATAAATTGCCTCGAACATATTTTAGGATGTCTCAGTGTCTTTACTGTAGTATATTTTATAAGAAAACTTCTTCTATTAAATTCCGTGTAAAATACAAAGACACGAACGTCCCGCATGGAAAAAATTGAAACACGCCTTAGGTTATTGGCTATTAAACAAACTGGACAATGAATATCAATAAATTGTCTCGAACGTATTTTAGATATTGAATGAATCTTTAATTTAAGATATCATCACACATTGTTACTAATTTAGTTTTGTTAAACGAGCTTCTAAAGAATTACAGAAACAAGTAAAAATCACTCTAAAATCGATAAGGACTCTTAAGTGTGTGTATGAAGTTTCAACACACTTAAAGGATCAGAAGAAAAGCTTATTATCAAAATTACAACCACACTATTCTACCAACCTAACAGAAAAACACTACTTACACAAAAACTATCAATAAACAGTTCACTGTTTGTATATGTTCACATATCTCTATAAAACAAAGTAAAAAATTCCGTTACTGACGGTACCAAAAACAGATATAAAGTACAATCTCACCTTGTTTGATGGGATGCAACGTCACAGCCGTGCTCAGTCTGCCTGTGCCCAGGCTCACCAAGTGGGGGGTATTCGTCGCCACCCTGGAATTAAAATTCATTCTTTATTATATCGGCTAGTATCATTTAATTACATAGAAACGTATAATATAATATAAGAAATTGTTATATTAGATCAAACTCAAACATTTATTTATTCAATTAGACTTCTTCTTGAATCGTCATTACATATTTTAGCATTTACCACCGATTCGGAAAGCCGTATCTATGGAGAAGAACCGGCAAGAAACTCCATAGTTGCTCTTTTAAATTCATTAAGTATTCAAAGTAGGTATATACAGGAAATTCTGTTGGAGATGCTATAAGATAAGCAATATTGCGTAAGGATGTCTATTTATATTATAATTGATTGAGTTGAAGTGTTGAATTTTTACAAATTAAGCTTTTAAAATTTCTGCATAAATAAATCTTCACACAATATACAACCAGCACAATGTTTGAAAAACAGTTTTCGTCCTATTTTCATTTCTCATCCTTGAAATCCACATGGTACATTATCCACATGGAAACTTGGCAGTGAGAAACGATCAATAGAAAGCTTTTGAGTAGTGCTTAAAATCTAAGTACAATAAATAGGACAAGCAAGCACTCAGAAATATCGAAACCATCTTAAAATCGGGTCAGCACTTCAGGAGATTTCCTTCGGGCATTCACGTATTGAACTTTCTCTTGAATTTAAACCGCGATTATAAACAAAAGGTTGTATTAGTTTAACTGTTAAATTGAAATAAATAAATGTTTCACTTCTTAGCTAGGTTTTGTGGAAAGAGAGGCTGTTTCTAAGATTTTTGATACTAGTGACAGGTTCTTCATAAATATTAATAATTTTTAAAAGAATATTAGAATATTATAGTTATGGTTATGTCTATGTTTAGTTTTAATAGCATTTCCTATACCTTTTCTTTAGATAAAGTTTTACTATAGCCATATGTCACATAGTTTACTTTAGAAGAGTTATTTCTCGTTATCATCTTCTCCTAATGAATTCATAGCATCAGATAATCCCTCAAACCCTACGTAAAACTGCAAATCCTGCATCACTACTACTTAGTCATTTAACCGTTCGCTGGCACTAAAATAACTGTCCATTTCCTCAATCACACGTGCACAATGCACTGTCTAGTCCCGATACAGAATTAGCTGGGTCGTGGACCTGTTTAATGTTTTTACGTCATTTCTAGTAGGAATAAACATGAAAATAACATTAAAAAATAGGAGACAATAAAGGAAAAGGTAGATAAGACGAATGGACTTTAGAAAATGTTATTGACAAAAAAATAAACGTTGTCGTGAATTCTGTAAATACAAAAGGGTCCTTGCTCAGAATATGTTGGTGGAAGGAAAACTAAGGTATTGAAAGAGCACTGGTGTGTCCTGTATTGGTAAAATTCAAATATTGACAAACTAGTCAATACAAAACTTAATGGTAATTGGTATAACAATTGTTCAGTTTACAAACTTAACTACAAACCTATAATTATACCAAGAAACATAGCTTATTATAAATCGAATAATTTATACAATAATATACTAGCATAATTTAGATAACTGGCAAACAATAGTTATAAATAGAGAAACAAATAATATTAACATAGTCTAGACAACATTGTTTGAACGTTGAACCTCATTCATATGATATTGGGTCAAACCATTGTATGGATAATGCTATTCTTCACTTATTATGTATGAAAATTCAAAGTTTGTTTGCAATTATTAACAATTTCTATGTAGGTATCTACATTTAGACTTCGCCAG
This sequence comes from Colias nastes, assembly GCA_907164665.1. Lineage (NCBI taxonomy): Eukaryota > Metazoa > Arthropoda > Insecta > Lepidoptera > Pieridae > Colias > Colias nastes. Next base: position 3,811 of record CAJQZM010011048.1, on the reverse strand, counting down.
ACGGAAAGTTATGTTTATCGATATTTATTTGGCACAATACAAGTATTTTTTAATTATATATTCTTTATGCTATACTATGGGACTCCGTGGAAGAGACTAGTTCGCCTATATACGTTTCTATGCTTATTAAGTTATTAGTGTCAGTTTTAAAGAATTGTTATAATTGCTAGCCTAGTTTTTGAGTTAAATCTCAATTAACAGACTGACAAAAATCTAATCTTCCCTCTGAACTTCAATACAACGTTACATTTACCCAAGTAACTTATAAGCACCACAATTCACGATGTACGCTCGTGTAAACACACAAATATAACAAATCTATATTTGGTCTGTCGCGTCTATCCGGTCGCATTTATTTATGACAGACGAATGAAATATTGGCTGCATTTTGTCTTCACCTGTCGCTAAATATAACTAAATCTGTGGGGTTCGTTATTTTCGTTTCAAAATTTTGTAAGTAATTAAAACAGCTTAGTGCCTAACACTTGCCATCGAGTCACCAACTTTGTTATTTAAAAGAACTAAAGCAATTTGCATTCCTTATGTTACAATTACATATTGTAGTTTTGATGTTCGGAGGACTACGTGGATTATAAAGATTAAAAGTTTGTTTGTCCACGGGTCTGCTATGAAAAATGATTTCACTATTAGATAGAACACATTTATTGAGGAAGGCTATACATATTATATCATCACGCTAAGGCCAATAGAAGAGGAGCAATTCAGATAAAACCGCGGGGTACAACTAGGTGGTAATTTATTAGGTGATTTATTCGCTGACATAATGAAGTATAAAATATAAATCAATTAGTGAGGTACAAATAATTATCAATCCAATAGATACATTATATTATGTACAGATAAATCAAAATTACATAACAGCTGTGAAAGCACAATAATAGCTAGGTTAAAAATCAAAACTCGAAAGTGCCATAAGTAACAAAAATAATTTATTTCAAGGCAATTAACGTTCCCATTTAATTGTTTATCTGTCGTCGTATTTTAAAATAAATTGTTCTCTGACATGTGGCGTCTTAAAATATGCCTTTAAAAATAGTTTTTTTTTATGAACAAAGCAATTTGGACTTTATTACTGGGAGTTATAGTTCTATTCACTTTGACATCAAAGTTTATTTTGTATAATAAAAGTTTAAAAACAAAAGTGATTTCGAATTATTTCATAAATCATAACATTCGTCTTCATTAACGTCTATTTCAAATAATACTGGGTTATTTCATTTCTTTTAATTTTAAAACGATTAGATAATACTCGTAGTGATATATGTATTTATGGTGTAAAAGATAACTTGGCAAATTATCTAACGTTCCCAAAATGTCTGAAGTGATACTCTGCCTCAACGTCTATTAGGCAGAGTTTCTTATGAGGACTAAACTGAACACTATTGTAAAGAAATGAGATTAACATCTCTGAACATCAATTAATGTTAAATAGTTGTATTTGCTGATCGGATATTTTTGACTTCCTTTTAATTTGTACGTCTAGTTATTAGTACGTCCACCTTACATATAAACAATTCACACACATCAAAATCATACCACTCAGAAGTCAGAACCTCTAATTTACCCCATCTTTCACGAAGCAGTATCAATTCGATCTGAGCGCCGAGACAAACGTCAAAACGCAAAGGAATAGAATGCGCTTTCGATACTAATTGAAGTAATTGACATAAGCTCATTAAAAAAAATAGCGATAGCAGTTTCTATTCCTTAGCGTTATTCTATTCTCTAACATTAGTCTCGGACTGCTGGTCATTATAATATACGTCAAAATCTAACCCCTTATAACCTCTATCTTTCACGCAGCAGTTGCACCGAATCCCATCTGGTCAATATCAAAGCTATCCCATACCCAGATGGGATTGTTAATGGGATTCACCAGTAACCCCACTGCTGAGATGTGGTGTTGTTTATTGCTTTGAACTTTGCCATGCACGAATGTTTTGGTTAAGTGTTATCAAGCGTTATCAAGTATTAACTACGGTTAGCGCATGGTTTCGCTTGTTTGATATCCGAAATTAGGTAAAAAATGTAACTATCGTATTTTATGTATGTATGGTATAATTATCATAAATACGTTCAGGAAAACACAATTTATATTGTGTAAGCATCTTCATTTATATTTATTTAATTTATACAAACTCTCTATGAATAAACCTTAAACAAATTACACCAAGTTAGGGAACAAAAGAATGGAAAGCCTTTCTTCTAAAAGGTATTTCTTCCATGCAACGTAAGAGAAGTTTTAGTGATAAATGCACGCATCTTGAAGTATTATATACCTACTTCTTCACATAATTTGTATTATTACATAATCTAAACAAACAGAATCGCGTACAAACATGTAATACAATACCCGGTCCACATAGTCTGTGAAGCTAAACGTTACAACTAGAGTTACAGCTGTATAGGTTACCTGTAGGGTGACCATGTTTTGAGAATTTATGGCATTTTTGGGACTGTGTTAATTACACAATCTAAACAAACAGAATCGCGTACAAAAATGTAACACAAAATCGCTACGACTAGAAATACAGCTGTATAGGTTACCTGTAGGGTGACCATGTATCGAGATTTAATGGTAGATTGTGAGTGGTTAACGTTGTATTAATAAATCTATCACATGTATATGTCCATAACATATTTTATGATTAGCAATAAAAGTCGATAACAAATCAGTAATGATTGCTATATACTTTTTTGTTGTTGAAACTTAGTTCAATTTGTTGTAGAGAATCCCGATTCAAACTAAGTTGTTCATTGTTATTATATTTATCATATAAAGCAATTTGTTAGACTTTTCAATAGTCATACTAGTAGTAACTTCTTTAGAAAACAATCATACAATATTTCAGCAAGATTAAATTCATAAAATATGAACAATTGAAGCCGGGCCAGACCGGTTTGATTTGACTGAACCACTTTGAATTGTAATAATCAATTTATCCTTGAAATTTTATAGCACTAGACATTGCAATTCACCCTAGGTTCATTTCTATAAAAATTAGTCGAAGAGTAGCTATTATATTGAAAACTAAATTCTTCATAGAATTCATAATTCAGAATAACTACACGTTATTCTACCTCATTATCGTTCGTTGGAACATCATCGCCGAAGAACGTTGGTTCTTTATATCTATAACATCCCTAAGTCACTGTTCACAGTGACGAATATTATCTAATTAAAAAAAAATCTGATGACGTCTCATAGGCCGATGCTGATTAGTTGTCAATAGATTACGTCATGAACATTTATTTACTGATGTTACTTAATTGATACATAACCTCGATAATTTTAGTAGAACACTGTGAACTGACCTTGACCTTCAAATATTTCATATTTATGGTGGTACATAATTCATTCACTTCCTCATTACAACTACTCATAAACTTGAGTAAACGTTTAACCAAGTTAAATTATTTAATCTATTTCCAATTTATCATAATTTATTTTCCGTTAAAGCTTCTAACATCAACATCGCGACATCAAAAGATACCACTAACTTCAAATACAGTATTCTAGATTATGATATTTAAAGTTTAATTATTTTTTTTCTTTGTTGCTTCATGATACAGTGTACAATGCTTGAATGTGTGCTTTGAATACATAAAAAATGCATATTATGACAATGCTAGACATCTATATAAGCTAGTTAATATTTATGTAAATCAGAACTAATTTAATGTTTTTGTGGACATACGGAGCGACATAATCGACTTCCGACTAAGCAAATTAAAAAAAAAATAAAAAAGACGGGTTGCACTCCGGGAGTGCCGGCAGAAGTGAAAACTT
>CAJQZM010011047.1:0-17006 GCA_907164665.1 Colias nastes | reverse complement strand
ACTAACCTACCTACATAAATAAAATGTTTACTTGGAAATTATATTGCGAATATTTTAATAATAGGTTTTATTTCATTTTTAAACTAACTTGGCTACCTCCCGCGGGGTCGCTCGTGTTTCAATCATTCCCCATGCGGTTCCATCCCCTTATTCACGGTCAAACATCTCAATTTTACAATTAAAGTAAAAAATGTTATGCTGAAACTTAAATGTTTGAAACAGTACCTAGATACTCCATATTACTTAGGGCCGATTTTTCAATCCTTGGTTAAAATTTATCCGTCCAAAAAAGTATTACACGAACATATTAAAATGTCACCTGTAAACTGTCAAATACAGACAATTACAATACATTTTTGAAATGGTAGTTTAATACGTTATTCGATGAATAAGTTTCAACCAAGGATTGAAAAATCAGCACTTAAAGTTATAATAAAGATAATATAAGTAGTTAATTCACTATTGCTTTTATGACTAAATTTCATTTTTAGGGGCTACTTAGTGGTTGTAAGTGTGGTGCTTAACTTCTACGTGAGTCACTGGGAGAAATACAACACAGGAATCCTATATCTGCCCTGGGGATATGACCTAAGCATGTGGGTAAGATATTTCTTAAAATAATTATCAAAATAAATTTAAATCACAATTTTTAAGAGAGGATAAATTCTATATAAAAAATTGAAATATTTTGTAGAGCAATTCTGAATTTCAAGATAACAAACGAAGTATCAACTATCTATTGCCAAAAACCAAACATTTTTACATACAACTTTAGAGAATAAACATAAGTAGTAGAATAGTTAAAGTATGATAGAAATTAATTGAGCAGAGGTTGTATATCCTAGCTATGTCGTAATTTTGTTAGAATTATCAAAAGCGGTCCAAGTATATTTTAAAAGCTTTTTTGATACAGGAAAGATCTTTATATAAATATAAAGATCTTTTGTTAAAGCTTTGTAAATTGTAATATCAAAAATATGTAGTATATATTTTATCCTCGAATCAAATCAAATCAAACAAAATAAGCTCTTACAACGTATGTATATATATATGTGAAGTCCCATGTCCCCAAGTGGGGTAAGGGGCAGATGCATTATACATCTGTTTCACTGATCGATTTTCTTTAGGTACCTACAAGTAGTCTTCTGTGTCCTACCAGACCGAGACATTTTTTTTTCTTCGTCTCCACCGGGAATCGAACCCAGGACCCCTCTGTCACGCGTCAACCACTGTACCAAGGAGGCGGTCGGTTGTACTATCTTACAACGTAGGTATACCTATTTGAGTCAAAACATATTATTGAAGTGAAACTTCTTTATCGGGGTTGGAAAAAAATTTAGTGTAACATTTTTTCGTTACGCGTGACATTTTCCCGTTACGTGCCATCTTTTTCTTATCCCTACCACGCGTGATTCGACGTATTTCTGTAAAGTTGCATATAGTAAATTATTTTTTGAAAAATAAGGTCATAAAGAAGTTTCACTTCTTACGTGTGTACACTAGTACACGCACACATTTTTTTTATAAGTGCTTACTAGTCACAACTCAAAATACGTCATAATAAGAAGCATACAATCATTACCCAGGTGTCCAGCATAATGCTCCTAGTAGCTGGTCTCCACGGTCCCCAGGTATACAAAACGCACATACTGGGTATGACCTTCGTCCAAGCGCTGGAGATAGCCATCCACGCCACTGGGCTCTTCACCACGCTGCCTATCGCTGTGTATAATGTTATTTTGTAAGTTGATTTTTAAAAATGCTATGTGATCAAATTGGCAGTCCCTAAATTGCCTAAAACTAATGTGAATCTTAAAATCGTGATATCTCAGGAATGGTCTTAGGAAAGAAATCACAAAGATCATTTTTGTAGAGAATTTGTAGATAACTTTGGTTTGATGTTCTTTTTTATAAAATTTTCCGTCTTCTAGAAAAATCCAAAAAACTTTAAAAATTTTGACCTTTGACCCTGTATGACTTTTGTAGCACACGTAGGATAAGCCTCAGTTCTCTACCAAAATTTGGATCACCGGGAATTTTTGTTATTTGACCACTATTTTTATTTCTAAATTGAACGGGCTATGCGTAATGCCTATATTTAAAACTCATATTAAAATACTATTAATCATATTTTATTACATCTTATTATTATTTTTCATCTTAAAAGTTTAAAACGTGTTCAACTTATGATTCACATATTAATATGTAAAATGAACACCTGCTTATATTGATTGATAATAAACATAATTTAATTAGTAATAAAATATTATATTTAATTGGTTCTTAATAATAAACTATCGAATAATTATTATTTTTAAAGGAGAAAAAATATGTCACGTGTTTGCAAAGACACAAGCTTTATAATTTTATAAAAAGGTTGAATTAAACAATTTATGATGCCGCTGAAATTCAATGTTGCGATCTTTTGCTATATTTTTGGCAAAAGACAAGAAAGATAACTTATAATTTAACTTAAGAGTTAATAATGTTTACAATATCTGTGTTGCTAATAGTTGCTAATATTATATCCATTTAAAGTCTACAGACTCAAGAGCCATTTTGATTTGTGAGTCGTTATTTTAAATTTTTAACATAAAATTAATATTAGGTAACTGCCTTCGATTCTAAGTTGTAGCTATAATGCAAATGCAGTCAAAAACTAAAATGTTCGTGAATTAATTTATTATTACATCCGGAGTAAATAACTTGATTTTTATAGGTCATACAAGAATCGTACAGGCAAAATGTACTCATTACTGGATGCACTTAGACCAATATGGCCAATACTAATAATGATGGGAACGATGACGTCATGGGCTGTGACATCACAGGGCATCATCGAGCGCGATTTGAGAGCATTCCTCCTGCTGTTTGGCACACTTTTTAGTAATATTGCGGTAATATATTGTTTTATTTATTGATGAATTTAGTTAAACAATTGATATAATGTAAGTAAGTATGATAATATTCTTAAAAAAACAAATATGTACATCTTTTTGAATTACAAGACAGGTTAAAATAATGTGCAGAAATAGATTGTATTTGGCGTGAAATTCTGCATCAACATCTTTTAATTTTCACAAATTTTCATCTTCATGATTCGATAAAATGATTGATACATTAATCAAAGCTTTCAGGCATTTTTCGATATGTATTTCGTCGTTTTTAAACATTTTAAAGCGGATAGACCTAAAGAGAACTGATACTATTCGCCAAAATATCATTTTGATATTTCAATCGACAACACACAATAATATGTACCTACCTAGGTACAATTTCTATTCAATATTCGATTATTTTTCTTAACGGTGCTTATAATGTCTTAAAATATCAATTGTGATTATAGTCCTTTTCCTTAAGAACAAGATAACAAGCCCTTCCCATAAAAAACCATATTTAATACATATTTTAATTTTAGAGTCGTCTAATAGTAGCAGAGATGAGCGAACAGAAATGTGACACTATTTGCTGGATAAACGTGCCCCTCGTGTTCGGAGTGGGGGCAGCAAAATATCTGCCCCAATACGAACTGGGCATTTTATACTTGCTGGCTGTGTTTGCGATTTGTGCCCATATACATTATGGAGTGTGTGTGGTAAGTGAAGTTAAATACTTATACTAACAACATCAAGTTACAAAGTATAATTACTACTTAGGTGGTAATGAGATAATTTTAAGCGGTAATTTCATTAAAAAAATTGCTAACTGTTTTACTATGAATTTTTAAACATTACCAAGTTAGGAGGGTTACCCATTGAAGTAAATTGCGAATTAAAAACCAACACACTGTCAAAATTCATATGTAGCGATGATTTAATTAAAAAGTCATTATGAATAATGTCTAGCGACAAAATATTTTTTCAACATACCTACTAACTACCATACTTGCTTCACCTTTAGTATAAAATAAAAATTAAAGTCACAAAACATTGTAAAATTTAATAAACTCACAATGTTTTATGTCAGGTTTCATCATAATTTCGTCGTATAAAAAAATAATGAGCTATCATATCCCTCCCAGGTATTAAAGCCCATAATTTATTTATCTTTACACTGAGGCCATGCGATATAAATGTAACAAAAGACGACTATCAAATATCAGTCTGATAAATGTAGTCTAAACATCATTTCTCTTGTCAAATCGTAAAGTTTCACGACGTTATGTATGGATTAAGCTTAAAGAGGTTGGATTGAATCAATGTGCCTTCGGAGAAATGTTTGCTGTTCATAGTTTAATTAAATAGAGGACTTTAATCATGAGTAATTAATGAATTACTAGAATATATTCCTAGGGTTTAGTTTCTAGCCTCTACATTGTATTATGTCGATGCTGGATCATGTAGGTAATTATGGTTTCTTAGTATTTTGTGCTCATGTTCCCAGACCGACGGAAAAATATATTGTGTTTTAATTGTGATTTGCAAGTGGTACTTATCTATTTATTGATTAGCCATAAATATTTATTAATATGATTCGGACGGGTTAATAAAATATTGAGATACCTAAGTAACTTTAATATTTGTATTTTCATTTTTTCCAATGCAGGTCCGGCAAATGTGCGATCACTTCAAAGTGCAATGTTTCAAAGTTCCTAAAGAAAAAAGAAAATAGAAGATAAGAACGGCGCTGTAGGTACCTATTATTAGTTTTTTACTTTTATTATTGTGATTTTTATAATAATAAATTAATATTGAGAAAATTAAATAGTTTTATTGCTCCGTAATCGTCAATCTACATCAACCTGCTCCTGAACTATCCCGCTTAAAGATCAGGTAGGTATAAAGCAAAAATATGACACCGCAGCACAATCTAATTCACAAAATAATACGTAATTTAATACAGAATAGCAAAAAATGAGCAACCATACATTGCAAAGTGAGCATCAGAACCGCCTCTTGAACGGGAGCGAGCGAGACGAATATATCACCCCACTTCGTATCTGAGCTACGTCTTTAAATTATACGTTCTCATAGCCTTGTAGCGGCGCGGTCGTTTTGTAAACGGTCGGAAGCTGCGTTACCCTCTGCAACATATTCAGCCCTATTCCTTTAGCTAAGAGTATAATTTTCATCAAACACACAGTGTACTTACGACGTTTCGGAGTCTATACGAAATTTAGTAATGGGGGGTGCTGGACACAGACACCAGAGTCAGGGTTTAGAATTTCAGTACAGCTTCGGATAGCTACGGGATGCTTTGTTAGTTCAATTGTTGACGATTTTTTTTACGTTATTATCGTAAGAAAATTAAAAGCAGGATCCGATTTCGCAGATTCGTAGCTTGTATTGTATTTCATAGTGGACAGTGAAGTGTTTGTGTTAAAAATTCGTGTTTTCCTGTAGTTTAGGTAAGTGTGGTGATAAAGACTGGTGTGGAACGGGCATGTTTTTTAATGCATGCAATGGTTGCAAACAATGATAATTAATATCGATTGCGGGAATGCAGACGTTAAAAATTGAGGTAAAATTAGGATGTTATTTTATTAGATACATTGACTATGAATCTGTTATATGACATTTTTGAAAAGTCTCTTGATAGAGGAGATATTTGTAGCGGACCGAGTTATCAAATAATTTCTTATAAGAATTGGAAAGCTTTTTAAAAGCTTAATAATTTGTTTTGGTAGAGCAAAACTATGGGCGAGGAAAATATGTTTTAAAATGTCATAATATCAATTAGGGTAATAAAAAAAGATATATAAATCGATAACATTAAGCTTTACTGTTATATTTTTCATTTAAATATGATAAGACCGTACACTTTTTTTATGTAAATCTTTAATATTTTCATAAAATTGAAATTATTTCTTTCGTAAATCGCGAATTAGTTTTATCTGACTGATCACTAATAAAATAATAACCCTCCGCGCTACGGACCTAAAAAGCTCTATAAAAAATCTCTCGTGCAAGCTTTTATTCTACAAAAAACTCTACTTATTATAATATACATATACATGACAACTGTTTTAAAATTTATAGGTATATGTGTTTACATCATTTCTCTATTATTTTCATTCGTAGAACAGAATTAAAATATGTAGGAATTTAATTTAATTTTTAACGAATTACATCCAGCGACGGATTTCGGACTGCCCCTTGGTAGAGCGGCTAAAATCAAAATAATAATCTAGAGATCAGATATAACAAGTAATACTATGATATTTATTTTATGGTGGACATTTTATATTGATATTATAAGAACAGAATAGAACATAATATAGGCAGACCGTACCAACATGTTTAACATGTTTAAACCCCGGTTCATCGATGGCAAAGTCATGCCAGTGCAAGTCGCTAAAATGTCATTAGAAATATGTAGTTGCTAGTATAAAACAAAAGTAGTAAATTTTAAATAAATTACAAAATGAGCGTTCCAAAATATTGACAAAAAAGTACAATCGTATGTAGGTAAGTAGGTAATAATTATATTGTAATTTGTAACTAGCAAGCTTATATACCGCCCGCGGCTTCTCTCACCGCGCGCGATTTGCTCTGTCGCGCGACTATAATTCATTTGGATCACTTTTTCACCCTTTTACAATTGTATTTGCGCGTCAAATTAGCTCACATATTTCTACTAATTCTCATTGCCAAAATACAACCACTCACAATAAAGTGAAAAGAAAATCTCTTCCTATAAACTGAATACCTAGATTTAACTACTGATTGATTTACAACTGTAAAATGTATGACGTTGTTTTTGAATTATTGATGAGATATTTTCAGCAATAAATCACAGAAAAGTAGAAAGACAGTAGGTAGATATTAGATATAATTTATTACTATTAAATTAAAATTTATTACTATTTACTAATTACATATATTACCAATACTTAAAGTAGCATAGACCTATTACGCAAATAAGCCGCGAGTGGATCTTATATATAATATTATCTACGTATTGAAAAAAAAACTGACTAGAACCACAGCTAGAACATAAGCAGGTACTTCTAGGCACTACATATTTACAAGATATCCTATTAAGGGTTTAGTTTTCCTACTAGGTACATGATCGGATATTCCGTGCTATACTAATAATATACCTTATATTATAAGATTCATACGAGAATATTCATATCTGTCTCACTGAAAAGAAGGAATATCTTTATTTTATATATATAAAACTCAAAGGTGACTGATATAGTGATCTATCAACGCACAGCCCAAACCACTGGACGTATCGGGCTGAAATTTGGCATGTAGGTAGATGTTAGGACGTAGGCATCCGCTAAGAAAGGATTTCCCGAAATTCTTGCGGGAACGGGGAAAAACGGGGATGTACGTACAAAGTCGTGGGCGGAAGCTAGTATTACATAATTATTAATGGATAAATTATTGATATAATGAATAAATCATGTATTAAGCACCTTGAATATCTAATCTTAAACTTTATTGTCTGTCTGCTTATCCATACTAATATTATAAATGCGAAAGTAACTCTGTCTGTCTGTCTGTTACTCAATCACGCCTAAACTACTGAACCAATTTTCATGAAATTTGGTATGGAGATATTTTGATACCCGAGAAAGGACATAGGTTACTTTTTATCCCGGGAAAATGACGCAATCCCGGAAATCCCACTCGAACGGGAACTATGCGGGTTTTTCTTTGACTGCGCGGGCGAAGCCGCGGGCGGAAACCTAGTTATTTATAAATTATGAGGAAATAAAAGTAAGCAGTTATTGAAGTGAAACTTCAGGGGTTGGAAAATTTTTTTTTAACATTTTTTCGTTACGCGTGACATTTTTCCGTTATACGCGCCATCTTTTTCTTATCCCTACCACGCGTGATTCGACGTATTTCTGTAAAGTTGCATATAGTAAACTATTTTTTGAAAAATAAGGTCATAAAGAAGTTTCACTTCTTACGTGTGTACCTACACTAGTACACGCACACAATATTTTTTTTGTTAAACTGCTGCAACTAAAATTTAAAAGCTTTAAATAAGTTTCTCTGCCCGGGTAGAGCCGGAGAGCGAGCGAGAGAGAACATAAATAATATTTGTTTAAAATTTATTTATAAATATTATTTTTTTTTATGTAAGACAGCTTACAAGTTCATAATAATATGTAATGGTATCATAATAGTATGTATGAAATTGTTATAATATAGAGTAAGGTAGAGCTAGTAAAATTAAATTCTGAAAAATAATTTATAATCTCTAGGTACATTTTAGTCAAAATATTAAATCCTACTAATATATATTATTAACTTGCAAAAATTCTTTATAATATCTGTAAGTAACTTGTAAAACAACGATTTAATAATTTGTACCGATGTTTTGTTTTCCAAATAACGCTATATTTGACAAACTACATCGTACTAGCTGAAAAAACTAAAACACATAATATGTCTGTTTGATAACAATATGTCGTGTGGAATTAAATAGTTTACGGGTTTAAATCGCGATTTATTCGCTTTTAAGACTAATCCGTTACACTATCTACTGTAGGAAATACAAACCTGCGCAAGAATACATTTTTACGATAAATTATTAAGCAAAAGGATACCGTATAGGCTGGGAGATACTAACAGAAAATATTGGGTCATTTGTACCAGCCAAGCCTAAGTTTACATAATTTCTGACTTTTGATTAGATTGTGCGTAAAAAACAGTCTTCATTGATAGCGAAACCTCAGCAATGATTTGGGTGAAATTTTGAATATAAATAGTAAAGACCAGAAACAAACATAGGACACGTTTTTCCGTGGTTTTATCCACGAGGGAAAAAAAACGGGACGTAGTGCATCTAAAGTTAATAATTACTTCCTACTTCTCAAATCATAAGACTGTGGTGTGGTGCAGTTATAAATCGTTTCAGCTACAGACGCTTAAAGAAATATGCATAGGTAGGCCATATCACTAAAATATAAATCTAGGTACATTAAGCTACTTCTAAGAGCTCTTGGTTTCTTCGTAAATTAAAAGCCATTACCTATAGGTACCTATATTTTCTGAAACTTACCAAATTAATTTCACATTCTTCAAAAGATTTCCTACAATCTCTTTGGTACTTGTGACAAGTTCTGGTGCAGATACCTACAGGACAGAATACGTCTTAATAGTAGCTAACGCTACCTTAACAGTGGACATAATCTATACCTATAATATTATGAAGCTGAAGAGTTTGTTTGATTGTTTGTTTGAACACGCTAATCTCAGGAACTACTGGTCCGATTTGAAAAATTCTTATGGTGTTAGATTGCCCATTTTTCGAGGAAGGCCATAGGCAATTTATCATCACGCTAAGACCAACAGACTCAACATTATAATATAAGATTAATTATTGCTATTATTACCATAGAAAAATATAAAATGAGGGATGGTGTCATAACCCTTCTCTCCAATTCAAATACAAATTACAATCACCCTAAATCTTAAATCCCATCACATCTGCAACTAATCTATTTATTGAGGATGCTTTTAAGTTACATTTGTGGCTTTAAATTAGGTGAAATGACAGCTTATTTAAAAACATATTAATAATCACTACATAGTATAAAACAAAGTCGCTTTTCTGTCCCTATGTCCCTATGTATGTATGCTTAAATCTTTAAAACTACGCAACGGATTTTGATGCGGTTTTTTTAATACCTAGTTAGAGTGATTCAAGGGGAAGGTTTTATTATATAATTTATTAGGTTTTAGACAACGCGGGCGAAGCCGCGGGCGGAGTGCTAGTTAATAATAAACGATTAAAAATCAAGAAGCTGATTAAAAATGCTGTTTCGATTTCTTTCACAAAATAAGCGCAGAATCTGACTATTCCAGAAATTCTAATATCCTACACATTATGTTTATGAATAATAGCTCACCTACCTCCACCTTGATGGCCGTTCCAAATATCGTATCTATCTTCGGTTTGACCCTACTAAAGATAGAAAATGCTATCCATCTTTTGTTTTGGCGTCCCAATTAGCTTACAAGTGATAAGCTAACCTATCTCTGATCGCTATCTATCGTCTGGAGGACTAACTGCTTACTAGAGGTATATTTTTCTCTTTGAATTTGTCTATTTGAGCGTCCCAATAACGTTTTGACAGCTGTCAGCCAGTAATGGCTGTTCCCAATATCGTAATTCGTTTCTATCTTACGATAGATACAACTTTACTAGCTGTCTATCTATAACCGTAGTTTGAATATTGGGAACGGCCATGAATGACTTTGGTTCAACTTCCTTTAACACCTTTAAAAATAAAATGAAACCTATCGTATAGTTAGCATATCATCAATTTCATAAGTGAAAAGTTACTTTAAGAACTGCTTAACAGAGTAAGATTTACACATTTTCTGCTACGATTATAAACTGTGACAAATCTTAACATGGTTATGTAGATACATACGCCACGCCAGGATACAAAAAGGAAAAATATTATATTAAAGTATACTAATTCCTATGGTTTCAATGTTTGCAAGTCATGTAATTCTTTCCTTACATTTGACGCCGTGGCCGTTCAGCCTACTGGCCGTATTATGACCTCTTATTTCCAGACAGATTACGCCGTGAATTGAACTGACTGGCAAAGTCATATTATACCACTGCTACCTATTATAAATATTTCTTTACAAATATTTCTTTACTGATCCTAAATAAACCCGAATCTGACAGAAACAGATGTAAAATACATTTGCGTACTTAAAAGCCTTTTTTTTCCAAATCCATCTGCAAAGAGAAACTAGCCAAATGAATATTTCTTCTGCCGCTATACCTACTCCCGGCCTAATAGCGATCCTTCACAAAATAATCTGAATATTACCTACATAGCTGTGCCCGCGGTATTATCCGCAGTGCTCTGCTCCTGTTGGTCGTAGCGTGATGATATAATATAGCCTAAAGCCTTCCTCGATAAACGGGCTATCTACCATCGGACCAGTAGTTCCCGAGATTAGCGCATTCAAACAAATCTTCAGCTTTATAATATTCGTATAGATTATTACCTATATAAGTATAGAAGAAGGATTATTGAATACACACACGTACACACTTATCCAAAGACAGAAGCCTGGAAAACCTGAGCCTAACTCAACTGAGATAGTGCAAAACAAATAAAACCTAAGGTAGGTCTTGCGTAGAAGAATGTACGAACGTGCAGTACACTTTAAAACACTTTCTTTGAATATTGCAATGGGTATACTTGCCTACTGTAAACATAAAAATGAAATATTTTATATATAAGTAGAAATTCCTCATATCTTCCTCTTTGTAATATTCGTGAAGATTTAAATTAATAAACTTAGGTACATTAAAATATGTAATGAAATGATACTGATATTTGCTTGGTGTTCATTTTGGAAATAATGGAATTTACTACCTTCGTGGTTTGATACCTAATTTAAATTATAACATGCCTATTAATTCTTTTCACAATAGACCTACCCAGTACCCTTCGATTTTATCGGAATTAATTAACACAAATAACATTGAAAAACAAACGAATTTTTTAAAACACTTAAATTCAGAATCAATCACTTTTTCAAAATAAACATTTACTCCTTCGATTACACTCCATTTATCGGAAATTTGTTTTCTAAACATTTAAAACGAGTCGAAAAATAATCGAAATTTCATCGATAATCGACAAATTCGGTAATCCTTCAATTACACTCCATTTCCGAATTTGTTTTCTAAACAAAAAACAGAGTCAATATAATCGAAATTTTATCGATAATCGACAAATTCGGTTCCATCTCTACAACCAAACCACCACGTTATTTCTTAACCTAATAATATTCGTTAATTTATTTTTGAGCAGCCGGGCATTGGATGTAATTTTATATCGACGGAGAAAATGACGTCTTCGACATTATTTAACCTTTTATTAATGAAGTGTGCGATGTCCTCTTTTTACGGCACGTTAGTGATGTGCGGATTGTCGATAGTTCTAGTTTAACTTGCTATAAATACACCCATGTATTTGTAATAACAACGTATTGGTGGTTTCACACTAATTTAAAATGTTTTATAGGCGTTTTGGATTTACAATAATCAATTTATCATTTTATGACCGTTTCAATTTTTGCAATTATTTTCTAAGCAAGATAAGCAAATACCACATTTGGGAATCAATTGCCACAACAACTCAGTAAAAAATTGCCAAATCTATACTATCAATGAATTAATGAACCTCATAATTTATTCCTTCACATTTCCATCGATAAAGGGCCGCATCCCTAGAGCATGGCTGACTTCACTAAGCAATCCCGACGCGCCAGGGTTTAAGCAGTTACGTTTCGCAGAATACACGGCTCAGTAGGCAAAGACTATACGTGTGCGGTTTTTTGTTTATTTTGCACTAGCTTTGTTTAATTAGGCTCCGGTTTGGGTGGCGCAGCTTCTGTCTCGTTAGCTTTCGATAGAGTTATGTGAGCCTGGTAGTTCTTATCTATACTTCTATACTAATATTATAAAGAGGAAAAGTTTGTAAGTATGTATGTATGTATGTATGTATGTATGGTTTTCACGCATAAACTACTGGACCGATTTCAAAAATTCTTTCACCATTAGAAAGCTGCATCTTCACTGAGCAACATAGGCTATATTGCATTTTGAAAAAAAATAGAGATCCTTACCAAAAATGCAATAATGTAACCCAAGGTGTAAAAAATTCCTCAATAAAAGTTCTGTCATCGCGTGCGCTGCGGAATCTATGGAAGATAGAACAAAATAATGTTCTACGGTATTATAGAATGGATCAATATCTACAAGAAAGTCCGCGATACCATATGTCCATCTTCAGTAGTTATGTTACTACAACAACTTTTTTACGTTTTCAAAGTAAATAGAAGTGCCGACAGTAATCAAACCATGTTATCCATACACATATATTAATCCTTATCCCATTAAATGATGTTTTATTATAGACTGTTTCAATACCAGCAAAATACTTTTTAAATGAAAAGAATTGGATATTCCATTCAAAAGATATAACGAATTTTTAAAAGTGTCAATCTACAGAAAATAGTAGGTATACTGTTCGAGCAGGCCGTAGTGCGGGACGGGGTAAAGGTGATTTTTATGTGATTAAAAATTAAACCTATAGTCCGACCTATAGTAGACTTTTCACTGTAACGATATCGCTATCTATGCGGGTGAAACCGCAGGGCATTGCTAGTCAATAATATTGCAATGGCTTCTATTGTTATCTTTCTATTTGTTCAAGGGACCTTTATTGTAAAGGCGTTAAATAATATCGAATATAATTTAGATTAAAAGTTAGAATGTAGGTAGGTATACGCCGCGCGTCGTAGGTCGTACAAATTTTCATACCCTTCTTTTTCGTTATGAGTTAACCGTTTTAATAAAACTTCACTCATACCAACATCCGAACACACAAGTATACAATACACAAAGCATGCGTAATATTACGTACGCCTTAAAATTTAGGCAAATAGGAATATAACTCTTCAAAGAGAGATTTTATAATAATGTAACTAGCAGCTCGCCGGCTCTACATTTTACTTTCCTTGAAGATATATCCATATTACAATTTTTATTAATAACACAGGCCCCGGAACCACAGACACAATAGAAAATCTATTGTGTCTTGGACCGATCGGGGCTCAATGGGTTAAAAGGGATCCATTGGTTAGAGGTTGGAATTATAATATTATTAAATGTAACCAGATTTTAAAATGAAGAAGCAAGAAGCCCATAATATCACTACAGTCAAAGTTCCTTATTCGCGCTTCCTTCATTCGCGGTTTCACTATTCGCGGGTGGAAAAAATGCGACCTAATTTCTATATTCGCGGCCCAAAATTCTTTATTCGCGGATCGAATCGGTACATCGGTACATACAAATATGTATTTACCTAAATAAAAATCAATTGTTATCCTTAGAAAACGCCTGAACTACAACTACGAATTTATAATTTCGACTAAAAAACGAGTAAAAAGTGCTAAGCCATTGCCTTAACCTCAAGATAACACCTAATTAAATGGTAATTAATAAATATGTATGGTCAAAAATTTCAATAAAACTGATTTCTTTATGTATTTGCTTCCTTATTTCGTCACCTAGGAACGTATCCCCTATAACCCCATACAAATTACCATTCCATATTCACGGTTTCTCTATTCGCGGCACATTTACGGAACCTATTGCCCGCGAATAAAGAACTTTTACTGTATATAAAAAATCTGTGACACAAAAATTACTCTCTTCTCAGCTAAGCAAATGGGCATTTAGAACATGCATCAAACGATTACAAATTGAAACTTCCACTTTATCAAGTACCAAAATATCATAGAAATCAAACAAACGCTATTTAGCACAAGCCGACCGACACACGGCTTTTTATTTCAGAATTCGTGCGCACAACACACGCATTGTATTGCTCAGCCGATTCCGAGAAACATTTCGTCGGAACGGGATAACCATATGGAGCGTTCGAGCGTTAGAGAGAGACGCGTGCCTATTTTGTTGTTTTTTTTCGTTAATCTGTGGCCACATGTGGATTGTTCTTGGACCTTATGGTCATTCGATGAGTCTCGGTCGTTTTGTCGCGCGTTTTTTTGTTTCGTGGCCGATCTTAGTGTTATTTTAATTGATACGTTGGCAACTAGGGTAGAACGAGTTATGAGGAGTTTAAAAATTTGCACGTGACGGTGTTGGGAATGTGGGGAATTTATTTGCGAAAATTTATGACTCAGCTTCAGTAAACTTATGAATTTTTAGTCAAAAACATTATAAAATTTGTCAATTCAGATGAGAATTTAAAAAGCATGATTTGTAAGTGTGCTTTTAGAGATTTCGAATTCATATTGGCTATTAAGGATAAGCAGGACGTTGTTTTGAATTCTTAAGAATTTGTTTGTATTTTACGTTCGGGCAGTGCGGCCACTTCAGCCGAATACTGAATCCGCTAAAATGTAATGAAAAAATTCTTGTAAGTACAGAAAAATTAAACATAGTAGCAAAATTATGATATTGCCACAGAAATAAATAAGTTGCTAGTTATGTAGGTAATATTACTAACAGTAACATAAGTTACCAACTTGTCACTAATAATAGAAAAACTATCAAAATAAACTTACTTACCTATTATTTTCATGGCTACTTGGAATTCAAGGTATCTAATAGATAATAGATAATTATTTACTCGAAAATTATTCACTTATTGTTTCTTATAGGCATAGAGGCAAACGGACCAATTGGACTTTGGAATGAGAGAAATCATTTGGCCATACTATCGCTATCGCCACAGATTACTAACATTTCATTTACTTTACTTGTGGATAAAAATTGTACCTATTTAAGATTATAGGAATTTTCAATGGAATATATTCAGAAACAAAGTTTAATTATTAAATATCATGACAAAAGAAGGACAAAAGCTATTATCAAATTATTATAACAGTTACAAATTACGCTGCTCGCGCTTTTTTGTTTTTTGAATTTGCCCATGCAATGTATTTTTAAAACCTATGTTATGCCGTCCATTATGAAACTCGCCGTTAGAATTAGAAATATGTAACTATTGATTAGAAACATTAAATAATCATTTATAATGATCACGAATAAACTACATTCCAGACATTTAAAATTATTGATATTTCACAAAACATGAAAATTACTAAGAAATGACAAGTAAATCCAGCGTTCAAAACTAGTTTTCCATAAATCACAATAATTACAAATTCATACAATGTACCAGGGTCCCCGAAATGTGTAAGAGATGCTTATCACGGCCCTTTCAACGGCCCTATCATCCCATCTCATTCTTCACATTTTTTGTCGCGCTTATCTCGATCTGTTCATAAAAAGTGTCTAGATTTAACGTGGATTAGATTTGAATTAGGCGGATGAATTCGAAATATTTTTGGTGTGATTTAATACGCTGTTTTTTATAAAAGTTAGGACTTAGGATTGCTTAGTTACGCGTGTAACTTAGTTATGCTAGAAGCTCGAGCTTTTAGAAAGGTCTGTTACAAAAGTTTGTACAACAACGAATCACGCAAACCTGAAAAAGCTTTATTTTTTCTTTCCTAAGAATGCATGATGAAGCACTTTTACTTGATTGAGTCGATCATGTCGGTCAGTCGATTTACATCAGCATAAAATGTGGGAATAGGTATCTAGTAGTAGGAAGAAATACGGTTATTATTCTAAATCAATAGATAACCCATAAAAACATTTTTATTTGCGTCTAATCCTGAGGTTAATATGCATTAAGTAATAAAATAGTTTTTATATTAACATAATGGCGAAGGCTTCTCTATACCTATAATATACCAAAAAAGCCTAGGTACCTATTGGAAATGGACTTTCACTAATAAATTCATAATATTCTTATCGTTGGTAATTTCAATTTGTGAATATCTTTGATATTTGATCGGATGGAATAGCTATGCGAGTTTGTACTTACATTAAAATACGGTTGCCAAATTCTTTGAAAAATCGCAGTAATTTTAAAGAGGTATAGAAGAGGTAATTAGGATACATATAAATTATAATATTAGGATACCATAAATATAAAGTACCTACTACGCCTTAACTCTTCCACGCGCATGAAAAAATATTATGATTCTATGATTACGTAACCCGAGACAATACCAAGAACTTTTCATACTTATAAGGTGTTGGACAATGCAGTCGGTACCTTTGGTCTATAACACCGCAACTTTGATAAATCAGCAACATATATTGTAAATAGATTTTATGTCGCTATGTGTATTTTATAAACAAGTCGAGGACTAGCTGCCCGCCTGGCTTTGCGCGTTGGATCGGAAGTATGCGTTTAAAACCGGGTGTAATTAATGAGAGAGATTAGGTAGGTAAGTAATGCAATTGTAAGTGTAAGAGGTTAATTTGAATATAAACTCCATTTTAAATACGAAATGAATAAAAATATAGAAGCGCCTGTACATTCCTGTATGTGTGATAGAGTGGTTCTCTAGAAAGGATTTAGTACCTATATAATTTGTGAAGTTTTAGACAAAGAGGGGCGCAGGCGAAAGCTTATAGCTGGAGAGCCAGTGAACCCTGGGAGTAACGGTCTCCCTGTA
>CAJQZM010011046.1:0-18632 GCA_907164665.1 Colias nastes | reverse complement strand
GCTGAACATTTGAGCGTCACCACTTGACCTGGTCGGAGGACCTGCTCTATGAACGTGTACTGCAACTCTGGGGCGGTATCTGCAAAATAATAATATTCATATGAGAATTAGGCTAGCATATCATTGCGTAGGTTCGATTTCCGTATAACGATATTTTTTATTACTTCTGCATTTTGAAATATTTTATACCGTTCATAGATTAAGAAGTTTTAGTCTGATGTCTTAAAGGTTTGTTTTAATATAGGACGTCATCAATCCATTCAAGACCTAGGTATTTAATCAAAGGTCAATTCATCGATAGATATTTCAAGCGGTGAATAAAACTGACAGTTAACGATAATTGGCTTTCAGTACTGTAAATCTAGTTGAACTTTGTCCGTTGTCTAGAATGTTGATTTTACTGCAAACCCTCGACTTAATACAAGAGACTGATAATGTATTCAATCTTTGTTCGCAACAGATTTACTCGTTATATAATAATCGGAATAGGAACCACTAACCTAATTAGAAACCACATTAATGCTACAATCATTGCTATGTAATAAAATATGTATGTGAAACAGGATTGAAATATTAGAGTAGTTAATAAATAGCGTAAATACACTTGTAATTAACCCGAACATCGTGGGCGGTACTCTGGGGATAGGAAAGTAATTTTAGCCCGGAATGTTTCGAATTCAGATTACTTGTCTATCTACCTATTACCTACTCTTTTACAGTCTGATCAAATCGACTGTGGAATTCTATAATAAGTACAATGAAGTGTTCTTAATAAGTAAAATACCTATTTGGTTCCAAAATAAAGACTTTTTTAAAAATCACCATACTTCTCATCTTGATAAAACATTGTATATCTTACCTCCCAACCTAACTTCAGCACTGGCTTGAGCTGAGTCCCTTTCATTCCTCGCCATGCATTGGTACACCCCTTTATCCGATCTAAGCACAGAAGTGATCACAAGTTGTTCCCCGCTGTTCTGCACGCGCACCCGGCCGCCTGCGATGCCTGTGCTGATGGGTATACCGTTGTGGAGCCACTCCAGGCGAGGGGCTGGCCAGCCGCCCCAAGTACAGTTGATTATTGCGGTACCACCACTGTTCACTACCTGGAAAACGACGAATTAATTTTTATACCTTTCAATAAAACCAGTAAGTTTTACAATGATCTTGGAAGAGCATATTTTGTGTAAATTGGTGGAAACAAATAAATTATTCAACAATCACATTCTTCTCGAATATTGTACTAACTCTATATTTAAAAAAATGTGTGCGTGTACTAGAGTACACACGTAAGAAGTGAAACTTCTTTATGACCTTATTTTTCAAAAAATAATTTACTATCTACACTAATATTATAAAGAGGAAAACTTTGTTTGTTTGTTTGTTTGATTGATTGTAATGAATAGGCTCATAAACTACTGGACCGATTTTAAAAATTCTTTCACCATTCGAAAGCTACATTATCCACGAGTAATATAGGCTATATATTATCACGCTAAGACCAACAGGAGCATAGCCACGCGAACCGCGTGAAACCGCGCGGCACAGCTTGTATACAATATTACAGAAATACGTTAGTCTAACACGCTCGTCGCTTCGCTCCTCGCTACCTATTTAAATATTTACACCAGCCGCTGCTGCAACTCGCTCGCTTCGCTCGCTCGGCTCGTGCGGTAGTTCAAAAATCAAAAGTTAACCTAAGATGCTCGTCGCTTCGCTCGGTAGTTCAAAAGACCAAGGGAGACGCCAAAAAATTCGAGTTATATAGAGTTTTCAACTTATAAAGGATTTCGACTTAGGCGGATTTTGATTGGACATAAAGAGTTTGAGGTTTATTCTTATAAATATTGAATTCACAAAATCATAATTGAACACCAATCAAGCAAACACGTGTTAACGTGAATCATAGATTTATTATCGTATACTCCTAAAATGTTTTCTAAGAAACAATACTGTACTTACATTGTCGGCAAGTTCATAAAGGCGGTAACTTATTTTTGTTCGAACAATAGAGGTAATAAATATAAATTCCTAATGTCGAAATCTCGAAACAGTCAGAAATTAATGACGCACATAGTATATACATATTATGACAGAGGTTAAGCTTAAATAACTTGAAAAATAAATAACATGATCTCGCCCACGTGTTGGTGTTTTAAAAAATTCAATCAAAAACTGAGGTTAACTTTAAATACAATTTTAGAAAAATAAAAACCACAATCAACATTCAAGTATTAGAAAAAATTGATACCATAATTCCACCCACGTGTTAGTGTATTGAAAAATACAATCAAAAAGTGAGGTTAATCATAAATAACTTAGAAAAATAAATACCATTATTACACCTAAGTATTAGAAAAATAGATGTAATTACTTATTTACTTTTTTTAGAAATTCACTGGAATTAGAATTAAAACAAACCCTTTCATTTTGCTGATCACTTTAATATAACATGTATATAGTCACGAGTACGGCGTAACGCAAAAATGTCACGCGCGCGGCGTAACGCAAAAATGTCACGCGCGCGGCGTAACGCAAAAATGTTACACAAAATTTTTGTCCACCCCCGATAAAGAAGTTTCACTTCAAAAAATTATAAATACACATTCAAATTTCAACCACATCCACTAAGTGGATGTGAAACAATGTAATCTATTAGTCCACACAAGTAACAAAGTAGTTCTATTCATACACCGTTAACCAAGCCAAACTACAATAAAAGCTTAAAAATTACGATATAAACCGATCGCATTTATAAAATATCATATTCAGGCAACTCCGCAACAAAATTGGAGTCCGCTATAAAGTTTTATATCTGAAGCCGCTGTAATTCGACGAATCCAATTGAATACCTGAGCGCATATTGAATATAATGATATGAAAGGTCGTGTTACGTATTACCTGGTACCTACGTCTTGTATAATGGTAAATATATGAGCAATTTTGTTGTTGGAATAACTGAGTTTATAATAAAGCTTAAGTTTAGCTTAGGAAAACCGCTATACACGGAAGGAAATGATTTAATAACGTCTTGTTATTACTTTGGCACGAGGAAAATTCTGTATTTATTACGTTAAAATTAAACCAAAGAGACAATAACAATACTAACGATGATAATTTAAAGTGCTAAGAGATAAAATTCACCGAAGTCATTCCTTTCAAATTAGAGCATAAAAAAAAGAAGAAAAGCATAAACTTCACATATTGCAATTATTCATCAAAGCAGCAGTATGCAACGACCGTAAGTTCTGCTCTTATTTTTATTGAATGTAGAGACAATTCATCAAGAATAAATTAATCAAATTCTTAGACGATAAGCTAATATTTTATGCTTATAAATAAAAATTACAGCTTATCCAATGTAATCAAATGTTTTCCTCATTCCTATTCTTCATTAAAACGTTCTTCAAAGTGAGCTTAAAACATCCGAGCGTAAATAAGTTAAACGGAGTATTTTTATCATCTAATTTGATATTCAGTCGCAGTTGGCCGCTTCGTATACAGCCATCCTAAACAAATATTGGCGTCTGCTGAAAAATAAAGCCTTCTTTTGCACTGAAAATCTCATTATATATTTTAAACTCCAAATATATACAGTGTTTTTGTCAAATTTTGTTTTGCGGGTTCTTCTGACATTATTATTGTGTTAGAAGTTGTTACCGAGTTTATCAAAAATTGTACCTAAAATAAAATATTATGATTTTACACGTAACTACCTATTAAATTTAAGAGTTAATTTAGTTGTTAATGTCTTGTTAATTTGTGGTATTATGGGCCGTGCTATTTTTCAGACAATGCAGTTGTGTTGTAGCTAAACATCCTTTGTTGTTTATTTTAAGTACTTTGTTAAATTATTAGTGTTTGATAAATATCATCAAGAATTTTAATTTCTTTATAACTTTTCGCTAATGTTATTTTTATTAAAATTAAGGAATATCGTTTAATTCAAATTAGCTGTATGTAAATCACTACATAGTATAAAACAAAGTCGCTTTCTCTGTCCCTATGTCCCTTTGTATGCTTAAATCTTTAAAACTACGCAACGGATTTTGATGCGGATTTTTTAATAGATAGCGTGATTCAAGAGGAAGGTTTTTAGTATATAATTTATTAGGTTTTAGACAAAGCGGGCGAAGCCGCGGGTGGTAAGCTAGTTTTGTTATAATTTGAAAATAACAATTGAATGATTATGACTGCGCATCAATAAGTATCTGTTTGAGTTAATTAACATCTGTATCATGAATAATTCATAATAACTACATATATGGAGGCTTACGTTATTAAATGATATGTCCACTGCATTTTCGTGGCTCATACATTTAATTTGCAATGTAAATACAAAGATATTTGCTTTGGTGCTGCACGGTATAATTCGGTTATGTTACCACTCCATTTTAAATACTGCGGTATGTGTACATATTCATTTATTTACATTTGAATTATGATTAAATATGGATGGTGTGTGCTTTCTGAACAATAGACTGTGCTATGATTGATGCGGTCAATCGAATAAAGTTATTAATATATTTTGATGTTTTGGAATGATAATTTATTTTCCTACACGTAGAAATGTAAGTATTGCTGCAACTTACATTTGTTTATAAATTAAAACAGTCATTTCTAAGAGGATTACTTGTAAGAAAGAAGAATACTCTACACTAAATACTGTACTTAATTCATACACTATGAAACAACAGATGGGACCTTTAACCACTGCCTCAATACGATAGAAGAATACTTACCTGCATTTCTCGTTAATCCTACTGGGTAGAAAATGTTTCCGAATCAGCGATATGTAAATAGTGCCGATTCGAAAGGATCTGTAAACTCCTTATTGGATAAATAAATGTTTGTCTTCCTTTTATCCAGAAACGAAGGAACTTCAACTTTTTAAAGAAGAAAGGTAGCCTCTAAGGGAATTTCCTAGTCTCATTTTTAAAACCGGTATAGTATGGTGTCTGTAAAATAATTTATTTGCTACACTTTACAAAACCCAATATTAGATTGTTTTTAAAACTCTACAATTAAAAACTTTATCAAGAATATAACAAATAAATTGCAGCGAAAATTCTAGAAGACCTATGTATAATATACTTGCATCCGCTACAGAGAGAGCAAGATATTTTGCACAGATTTTAAGCTATTGCATAGCTTCTATCGCGGGCCTTGAGCGCGGGGACCGAATCCAGAAATTCCGTAACGAAAAAACCTCACGCTCCCCACTCCGACGGGCACGGAGGTGTGGCTTGAAGGCATAGCATGCAATAGCTTTACCGCGGCAGTCCCCGAGTGCCACACGTCTTTTTTTCTTGAAGAAATTTTTACGGACGTACAGCGGAAATTGTTGTATAATATCAAATAACAAAGGAAACCAGATTTTATTCTCATCTCTTTGATAAAGGAGGAAATTTATATTTACTTCTTTTAAAATAATAGTATGATAATAATATTTTTATGTCCAATATAATAGAATTTGATTCTTAATATTTCTCCCAGCACGATACACATTACCTACACACAGTTCACTTTATGTTAACGATACCAAATAAACAGACAGAAATTGTTGTTGCGGATATCACTAAATTATCCATTTGGGGCAGCAGGAGAGCTTCGAATAGATGTAGAGGTTCAGAAGGTTTTATTTGTATTTATACTATGGTTATTTACTAGCCAATCACTATGAGAAACATTACAAAGACTAGACACAATCGATAAGTTCATATAAATTAGTTTCCCAAAATAAGATTATTGAAACATTAAATTAGTACTATGATAGTAGTATGGTAATGTTACGTATCGATCATAACATGAAAAATTGTTAATTGTATTCATAGAATTTGATAAATCGTCATGCAATGCGGCCGCAACTTTCGGACACAGTGATTTTAACATTGATACATTCCAGTCGATGCGATAAATCAACAGACTTTAACAATATTTTATATTATGTATCGCCGTCTTTTTATTGTTATTTGTTTTTCATTATATAATTATTAAACTGTGCTGAATGCTAAAACTTTTGCTAACCAAAAGCGGTATTAAGATAATTTACTTTATTTTGATATTAAAGTAATAAAATTTATAACGTTAAAAACATTTCAAGCTGATGTGAGTCAATTAATAAGTGTTTGTATAAATTGTTAGGAAGTTCTTGTTTGTTATACTTTACTCCGAAACTTTGTTACCTGTGTCTGATTTCTTAAAGCTTTGGAAGTAAATAAAGGGAAAAGAAAAACTACGTATCATGTGGATCACAATCATGCTCCTTTGCTTTCTCACCACGTATCTTTACCGGGGCATAGAAAAGATAGATAATGTCTACTATAACGTGTTAAATCATAGTCAATAAATTGTTTATCAGACTTATGGAATCTAAGCAATCGAGATTTTATAAATAGGACACTGAGCGCTATCCACAATATGAAATACGAAAATCCTATGCAAAAGAATATTTAATTTCATTATGTTTAAAGACTGAATTTTTAGTTTTATTTAGTTTTTATTCCATCGCTTTTTTTATAATTGTTATTATATAAGATAGGATATCAGTATTTAGGTCAGATGTAAAATTTTATTCATTGCTCTCGCTGCTTTAAGGGCACATAACACGTATACAATATACATAGCATTCTAACATGAATACAGATGCAACATTATTTTATCGAAATATCCTCTAAAAATTAAGTACGTGTTTGCAGCTATTCTATAATAAAATTCTGCATTTACAAAAGAGCAAAAACAAACCACAATTGCAGCTTTGGAGTATTCAAACAATAAACTTTAATTTTCCGACGTTACAACTATCCCCGCGTTTTCTGCACAAATACTCGACTCCACTAAAAAGAAAATACAATGGAGACCTTAAGATCCTTTGTGATTGTTTAAAATCGCAAAGAATGGTGCGGCCATTTGTCGGGACCTCCTGAATTGTTAGTGGGATTGCGAATCCTATCAGCTAGTACCCGTGTAAGTGGCTTTCCCTTTACCCTCGTTAACATTTGTTGTCGAACCGGCTCTATGTAGGTAACAAACTGACAAATCAATAGTTATGTTCTAGACTAGTAACTGCGTCACATCTATCGACTTTATTTGTTGAAGGTAATGTTTTAAGTATGTAGGAATTAGAAAAGGGGAAGAGCAGAAGGAATTTTTAACAAGTCACAATAGTGATCAGAATGTCTTGTTATATTGTGTTATGATTATAAGTAGCTATACCTATTGTTACAGTAATTGAAAACATGTCGGTTTTTCATAAATTGACCAATAGCGTGTTATACAACAATCAGAACTTTATTTTTTTAGCAAAACATAAATTTGAATATTATCGTCCATCTCAAAAATTCGTATCATATTGTATCATCTCAATTTGAGATAAAATCTAAAATAGAGTTAAATTGAGTGCGTCAAATATTGCTTTAAACGCAAAAAAATTATTTGTACTTAAATACGCTTACATGGACAGAGTCAAAGTTCACATTAAGTTCAATTTACTGTAGTAAGTCGCAGTCTCAAAAGATAAGAAGAAAAAGTACTATTTGCAAAAAATAAAAATACGAAAAGAAATTTAAAAGCACCTCGCTCCAGTCTCTATGGTACAAGTTAAAAATAACGTAGTATTTCGAATTTGTAAATTGTGCCTCGGCTGTCTAACTTTTATAATATACCTACTTCATGAGATCAGAAGGATATCAGACGCATTATTTTGTATATGCTTTTAATAATTATTATATTATAACCTTATATATTCCAAAATAATAAGTATTGGACATTATTGATAATAATTCATTTACTAATTAGATAGTATTGACTAAACTTAACGTATAATTCTTAATTTAGCTAAATAAAAAGAAAACGAATGAGTAGAGGCTCTCCAACAATGAAACAAACAATTAATATTACATTAAAATCTCTACGGTCAAAGTCAAACCTATAAAATATATTTAAAATATACAATAATAATATAATTTAAAGGTGTTCTTAAAACTTGTAGAACAATAACAGTAAACTCAAGTGCAGTTTGTAGAATACACTGTTACTGCAAAATGCAAATCCTTATGTAGGTATGCTAATTTAGGGCAACATTGTCACACATAGTTCAGAGCAAGAATAAAATACATAATCAGGTTTATAGTTTTCTTTCTTTTTCCACTTTATTGGATCGTACATCTTAATCTAATCCATACTAATATTATAAACTAGCGACCCGCCCCGGCTTCGCACGGGTGCAATGCTGATACTAAAATACACTACAGAAAAACTGTGAACGTTGTATATAAAAACATAGCGGTCCGCTCCGGCTTCGCACGGGTATAAAATATATAGCCGGGCGGCCGGCCGGTACCGCCGCAAACGCTACGTCCCGCAATTTTTAAATCTGTAATATCTTCGAAAATATTCACTTAAATCATACGGTGTAATTGGCCATATAGATCTATATTAAATGAACAATGTATTCAAGGTATTTAATTGGTTAAGGATTAATGCTGTATTGGTTAAAATCGCTTCGAAAATTAGCCATTATTTGTCGTAAAAAGTAAATGACAAAAAAAGTTATTGTGGGTTATCCATAAGAGATAGACATATACCATCGCGGACTTTTCTGTAGACCTTTTCAATGTGTATAATACTTAGTACATTATTTTGATAAAACTCGTAGGGTTCAGCCTGCGTTTGCAATGTAAGCGGAAAAAATGTAATTTTTTACGACATCACATTAGAAACCTCAAAAATAACAGTACTTCTCCACTATTTAATGGGTGTTATTATACATATAAACCTTCCTCTTGAATCACTCTATCTATTAAAAAAAACCGCATCAAAATCCGTTGCGTAGTTTCAAAGATTTAAGCGTACAAAGGGACATAGGGACAGAGAAAGCGACTTTGTTTTATACTATGTAGTGATGCGAAAGTAACTCTGTCTGTCTGTCTGTTACTCAATCACGCCTAAACTACTGAACTAATTTTCATGTAATTAGAGAAAGGACATAGGCTACTTTTTATCCCGGAAAAATGACGCAATCCCGGAAATCCCACGGGAACGGGAACTATGCGGGTTTTTCTTTGACTATGCGGGCGAAGCCGCGGGCGGAAACCTAGTAATGTTATAAGTATTAAAATATAGAACTAGTGAACAAATCTAAGTGTAAAATAATATTTATTAGGAACCAAGATTCATATTATGGTCTAGATAAATCTAGCGAATCTCAGATAACTTCTAAATATAGCATCGATAATTTTCATGAAATAATAATGTTATTTGTAATTGAAAGGAGTATAGCCTACGTGTCTAATCCGTGTAAACTCTTTATTTAATTATGGACTGACCCTATCAATTTACACACATATAATAATATGCTAACAACATAATCTATCCCC
Source organism: Colias nastes (assembly GCA_907164665.1). Classification (NCBI taxonomy): domain Eukaryota; kingdom Metazoa; phylum Arthropoda; class Insecta; order Lepidoptera; family Pieridae; genus Colias; species Colias nastes. The sequence goes on along the minus strand of CAJQZM010011046.1, from coordinate 9,255 downwards.
AGCCTAACGAACGAGTTAGCGTACATTTATTTGCTATAATTAAAAGGCTTTCATCCCAACGCGAGCGCTAATGGAGGATTTTGTTTTGGTCCCTAATGCGGGTAAACACGGGACAAGAAGCTTAAGTTCATGAGACGCCAACTTTCGAGGTCTAATGACGTCTAATCTTATTTTCATTGGAAACAAAATTTCGTTATTTACCTTGTCACTAAAAATCTTGAGCGTCCGTAAAAACGTAATTAATTTGTTCAGTAGAAATTCAAGTCGAGCTTTGTAACCGGGTTTTACTGAGTAACTACTATAAAGTTCACATTAATACACAACTAACCTGAGTATGCGGCTGTACATGGACCGTCAGATGCGCGCGTAAAGCCAAGTGTAGACGCAGCGTCAAATGTCCGTGTGTGTTGGCAGCCCGGCAGGCCCACCGCCCGTCGTCGTTGAGGTCAGCACGGCGGATGCTGATCGCGTCAGCTGTCATGCTGTACCGGCCAGCACCTTCACTGTCGCGGACTTCTCGCAGCACTCCGCCGGCTGTCTCGCGGTACCAGCTGCAAGTGGGGTATGTGTGAATTTGGTGTTATGATAATAAGTATTATGTGATAGGTATACAGAAGATTTATTGGATTTGTTGTTGCTGGATATGAAATGAGAAGTAAAAAAGATGTTCTAATACTTCAGGTTAAACTATTTTATTGAATCTCTTGGAATGAACTGAGAAGTTTACAATAATGTTCTACTATTATCAATAGAAAAAAGTGTTACATAGAAGAGTTGAATTTATTTAAATAATGAAGGCAGATATTCTTAGTGAACGCATTACATACCTACCTAATATGGCGTGTAATTAGAAAGAGCTTCTATAACTGAAATGTGAAATTTTCTTGTAACACTTGTAATACCTATTATGAAAGGAAAATTTTGATATTCCTTCCCAAGGTAAACTCGCACGAACTTTATCTTACATTTTGGCAGAATATTTTTATCGTATCCCAATGGGAGTTAAATTCAGCTTGTTATTCTACAACATTACGCTAAGCGGGCGTTTAAAACTTTCTTTCTTAAAATAAACTTGAAATTAAAAAATAAGCCGTGCAATTTTGTTGTACTGCTACTTTAATCTAGGGATTTGCTATTTTTGTTCCAGCGTATTAGCACGATAATTTTGTAAGGAAGACAGCCGTAAACTAAAATTGCGCGCGAACAAGAAAATATTAACTTAGAACTCATGAAAATTTTCTAAAGGCGAATTTGCATTTTTACAATTAAGAACATTATTTATATCCCTTTATCCTTCCATTGTAAGGAATATTAGACGTTGAATTATTAAGTCGTAAAATCTTATAATAAAATCTTATAAAAATAAGCTAATTTTCTTCGTTTCGTATAATGCCATAAAAAGCCGTAAGTAAATAAAATTATATTTATAATTTATATACCATAAGAAATCGGTAAGTTAAATAAATATCTTCTGTTCAATAAATCGGACAGCAGCAGCAGATTATAAATTGTTTTATTTTCCTTACTTTTATCAATTGATACAATGTTTTACAATTAAATATCAACAACACAAAAAGTCTATCGATATCAGTGTCAGCGGAACCTTCAAGCGCCTCACTCATTCGCTTACAGCTTTATTTTTACAGCAAACTCTGCGCGGAAGTTTCGGCGTTCGCTAAGTTATATTTACGGGAAGCAAATATTACGTGACGCGATTTGAATATGAAATTGGGGTCACAGAAATTGGTGTCTGAATATAGTGACGGATAGAGTTGCATAATGTATCCATCGGGAATTTCTTGCGCTCTTTATTGGATCACGAATTTTGGTAGTAATTTTTTGGTAACATATTATCGTAGCGTAGGGTATCGCTTTTATTACATGTACATGAGGCCGAACATGCATGAATTTTAGAAAAATCAATAAGAATTATTGACCCAAGGCTTTCGATTGGTCAGCTTATATAAGGTGCGTATTCTTGATAGTTTAACTTTGATATCTGAATTGATAGTGAGCAGTCCTATATCTAGTAAAAAGAGAAAGAGTAAAATAATATTTTCATTTTATTAAATTATATTTTTTGAATAAGTGATATTTCTAAAGTTAGGTCTATGGGCTATCGACAAAGCATCAGTAAGAATAAACGATATGAGATTTTTTATAACGTGATCAAATCCTGTAAATAGAGCTCAAGGGGCTGACTTAGGAGTCAGCTAAACGTTACTAACCCTATTAAAGATATCTCTCTCTCTCCACAGTTATTATATGAAATGTTTATCCTGGAAGAGCAACTAACAATTGCTCTTCATCTGCAGAACTTAGCTTACATCTAGTACCGTACCTTTATTGAAAGAAACTATACTCATACTAAGTATACACTCACTTCAAATCTAAATAGGGCAATTACTCTATTCAAAAGTATGCTGTTGCTGAAATAAGTGCTATTTTTGCGTAAAATCTGAGAACGTTTTATACATGCTGTAGGTACGTATCATGCTAATTATTTAATACAAGGCTTTAATAATCTTTAAGTGCTTATTATAAAATAAATATTTTTACAAGTCGGTAATAAAAAGGAAAATCCTTATCTGACTGAAAATGCTCAACCTAATACCTCATCACTCGATAAAAAGTAACGTCTGAACCCTGAGGCAGAACCATCATCGCGGCATATTCGTTGCCGAAGGCCAATCGGGCCAAATATTGAACGGATTTTTGTAACGGGTATTGTATGATTTTGTAACATGAGATTTTAGTATGCTGAGAAAAAATGATTAGGTTCTATCAAGTTTCATGTTCCAGAAGTTTGATCATGTTTTATTATTATAACTATAGTAAAAATATTTGATTTGTACGTAGAAGATAATATGCGGCTATCTAACTGGCTTTAAGATACAAATTAGAGATTTCAATACGTTTAAATAATATTAAGTCTATAGTACAAAACAACGTGACCGCCTCATTTTCACCAAAATTATTATAAATAGTGCCGTTTAAATGAAAACTTTCCACAAAAACAGCGGAATATTTACACCCGAATATATCCTAAAAGATAAATAACCAAGCGACGTAGCAGCGAGCAAAAACTGCGAGACAAATGACCGAGCTGGATGTTTTTGCCACTCCTCATTCTAACCTTACTCATTAACCTCACGCCGCGTTTGCGCGTGTCGCTTTGACGAGCAAAAACATAAGTACTTACGCGTAATGCCTCCACGTCTGATAGTTGAGCGGTTAGCCTACACATGTACCAAACTAGGAGTGTTCATTTTTATGTCATAAAAACACCATGCGTACCGTACCGACTGCATGGCTAAAACTTTTCGACAAACTCCACCTTGCAATTTGGAAAATTTAGTTGGAGTTAGTAAAGATAATCCTTACTTATTATGCATTATAAATGCACAAGTGTCATTGCTTGTTTGTCTTTCTTTCTGGTCACAACACAGCGTTTTTATTCTGAAGTTTTTGAATCTGATAGTTAGGGGGCTAGAGAGGCATAGGCTACTATTTACCGCGGCGAGACATGTAATTCCCATGGGAATTTCTTTTGACTACGCGGAAGCAGACACAGGTGATAGCGAGTGTACAATATACATACATAGCATAGAACAAATAGTGCAACTAAAACAAATGGATTACCACGTTAAAACGGCAGTCTGCTGGACTGATAGCCCGTAGGGATATGTTCTCGAATGAATTCTACGTATGTTTCCCTAAGGAACTCAGCCACACCCACAAAAAGGCAAAATCAGTTGCGATATCACTACATTACACTATTTTGCGATATCTCCTATAAGAAGAGTGAACGGATATGTAATAATGTAGAGCGATTTTCACAGTACTTTTTACGCAAATATATTATTACTAACTTATTTCTAAAGAAAACATATAAATTGAACAGTTGTGTAAGTTGATTTTACAACCGAAAATACAGCTGCCGGAGTTTTGCAATACAGTCCTACTTGTCTACTAGGAATACAGGACTCGATAATGGGCGTGTGAAAAAATGTCAACGTAACACCTACATTTACAATTTGGAATAATTAGCTATGCAAAGCTTTGTATCATGTTTGTATCACATATCACAAATTAATTCCATCTATACATAATTATGCAAATAGCGAATGCAAATGCCATCGTCATCAAGCTTTGATTTTACGTGAAATAAACTGGAACGTAATAAATTGGCAATTGGACCACTCGTCCGAAATACAAATTATTTGGCTAACAAAAACACATTCAATTTAGTGGTCGCTCCGAACGTGGATGAAATTTTAACGGAGTGCTTTATTTAGAGATGGATTCGGGTTGAATGTATGTGACATTGCTTTACGCGTGTTGTAGATTTGGGAAAGATTTGTTGCTAGTGAAAAAATAGCTATATAACATAAGTATTATTAATTACTAACTAGCTACTTGTCCTGGCGACAAAAAAAATAAACTTAATATGTCACTTGCTAAAATATATTGTATGCAAATGGTAACTAAACTCGTTGTTAAAAACGGTAGAGTCATGTTGTTAAAAACACACACAAAATCAAATCTTTGCTTTTACTTTCCCAACACCATAGGTACATTACAATTTTTCACTTTAGGATTTCAGCTTTACGAAGAAATGCACATACACGTGTGTAATAGATTAAAACATACTAATTTCATAATATGTTTTAACTGGAATTTACTCAACTGGTAGCCCGAAAGACTTCTTGATTAGACATGCCAGAATGAGATCTAAGGTAATAAACAAAGAGCTCTTTATTTGTCTTCATCATATAAAGAGCATTCCGTACAATCAATGCGATTTGCAGTGACGCTTGGAATTGCTCCAAATGTGACGCACACGCGCCGTTGGATCCCGTTTGGCACAATTTTGTTTCCCTTTACGGATGCAGCTTTGAATCGACGTATATTTCTTTTAAACGTTCCAATTTTGGACATAAGGCTGATGTTTTAAAGTATTGATGTATTGTTTGTACGTACCAAACTGTGGGTTGTGCTCTAATTATTATATAATTTATCAGACAAAGTTTTAGATATCGACGTAAGAAATATGTTAAACAAACAGACTTTGAAAAATAATTTCTATTCTGTAAGTTGAAAGAAAGCCAATAAAAATATCGGTCACGATCGAGCAAATAAATTGGGAATTGGAATTCGTATAAATACCTTGCACTAAAATAGTCTTATAGGTAATATTATTTGAATGAAAATAAAACTCTATGAAGATAATATTTTTGAAGTGAAAACTTCTTTAGCGGCGTTGAGCACTTTTTCTGTAATGGGTATAAAATCTTAAACTCGCGTCAGGACACGTGACCTGATCGAAAAAGCGTAAGACGGATGGAGAGAACTCAACGTTAATAATCAAGTTTTCACTTCTGCCGGCACTCCCGGAGTGCAACCCGTCTTTTTTTTTAAGATTTAATAAATACAACTGCACTGATTACAGAAATTTAACCGAGTTACATGATTTATTTCTTTTTTTTGCATCAATCTGAAAAAACCGGGACAAGCGGCCAGTATTTGATAAAAACATAGCGTTCCAAAAAAATAAGATAAAAGAGTATCAACATAAAACACGAAACGTATAAACTCTGAGAACTTCCCTTTATGGAGTGTTACGTGCATGTAAAATGACAAGCTTTACCGACTTTTAAAAATGCGGAGATGTTTTCACACGTAATAAAAGCGATACTATCCGGCTAGTGTAGCCGTTAAACCTGCGAAGTAATTAAGATCGCTTGTGCCAACTAAAGAGCACTTAAGTTACAGCTACACAGGGTGAAGTTTTTTTTCATTCGCCATTTTGTTTTAATTTTCTTAATGCTTTCCGCACCCTCTTTATGATTCTTTTTGTTTGTTGTAGACGTGTTTCTGCAAATTTTATTAAATGAGAAATCATATTTCTTTGAAATGAAATCTGTTTAAATGCACTTTGGTGTGAAGAGCTAGATTAATTAAAAAGATTGGAGAGGTCTTTTAATATTTAATTATATTATTAGTGGTACCAAATAACAAGAGGTAAAAATACATGATTTCATATTATTTTGCCTTTAGATTAAGTATTCCCTATTGTGATTTCTATTGTAATAATTGTAAATATGTAATCTATGTATCGTTTAAAGTAAAATTCTCATTAAGATTTTCCGTCAGAAAATACAAACGTTTATAATGTTGCTACAACGTTAATAGTTTCAGAGACAAGACTTGTCAAGTTGCCAGCCTTTTAGTGTACTGTATACGACAATAAACCGGTACCTTACGAGAAGGAGCACATTACTGTATAATACTATAATGAATCTCATTTATAAAGACGTACCTAGTTTGTTAAAGAAAATACCACTGCAACTTTAATATATTATTTCATAAGATTTTAATAGGCACAAATTAAGTAATGGATTAGTAAGATTATTTTAACGCACCTACTCACATGTTTTTAACGTTACGTGTATCAATAAAACTTTTAAATAAATGCGAGAGATACTAAAAATATTTCTATAATATGATACTACTTCATTTAATCATTCAAATTCATATCAAAACTTCATAGATTACCACTAAATTATATATCAAACTACACGATACTATAAAAATAAACTATAGGTATAAACTCTTCAAGCCAGAATTACAAAATATAATTAACCAAATAACCCGCTCCCTGCTCTCAGTTCTGAACTTAAACTAATATTATAAATTGGTTTTCCATCCATTTTAGTTCTGTCGTTTGGATAGGCACTTCACTGCTAACAGACGTAATTTGATATTATAGACTACTATTAATTAATCAAGTCAAAGAGAAATCCCATTTCATAAAAGGTAAATAATTGTATTGCTACATTTATTATTATTGTTTATACAAACAGATTCAGTTATATAAATAGTTTAATTGTGTTTTTAGTTCTAGGTATGTAATTATAATTATTGTAATGTTGTTGTTGATTGACTAGTCAGTGTTATGATTTAATATACTTCTTGTTTAATGTTACATTGAGTACATCAAAAAGTAGGAACGTGTGAATTATCCCTTCATATACTTGAATGGATATAATATATTACATTACGAGTAGCCGAAGGTCGAAAATGTTACAGTCAAGTGAAAGATTCCTATTTATATCCTACCACACTGCACACGATACTTTTTTTCCATTCTTTCAAATACCTAAAAATAAATATAAGTTCATTAGAAATGGAATTAGAACTATCCAAGATTCATGGTTTGATTTTGTTATCAAAGTAAATTACACTTATAAATAATAGATTATAGTCGATGAATGCCTATTGAAACATAAATCGTCAGGAAAGTTATGAGTAGAATAACATCAAAATAACCTCATATATTTCTAAGCGTCGTAATAGTTTTCCAACAGTGTCGAAATGCTATTTAATAGAAGAATTTAATAGCTTTCACATAAATTCTTGTTAAGAGGAGCCATACATCATGGTGTTAGCGCAGTCGCTAGTTGGTCTCTTGGCACCGATTCTTCTGCGAGAAGCCAATAACTTTGAGATATAATCTTCAGTTATTCGTGGTGGAGGCATTGATGCGATAAGGTGGCTCCAATAAAGACTTTTACATAATATCTGTTATTATTAACCTGATTAAAAAAATTGTGTTAGTTTTCTTATCTAACGAACAATAAACTTACATGAATTATACTTTGCGTAAAGATAATAAAATACAAATAATAAATTGGTACAGGCTATTTTTACGCGAAAATTTTTATGTAAATGAATCGGCTGGTTGAAGCTTATGTTTATGATAAGACAGCTCCCGATACCGGTAATATCTTTAATTCATTGCAAACTTTACTATACTTTCTCTGCACAATACATTGCTTTGTCTACGCCGTGCTACGTTATGTTACGTTATGCTACGGTGTGCAACGATAGGCTACGGCCTACGAGATCCTCTAACCTCATAACGCTCGCATGCACCAAGCACATTTATTTGTCAAGTGTATGCACTTAGTAATTGCAACACCTAACAGATTAGTTGGTACAATGTTTGTACTGTATCTCGGTAGGCACATTGGATAATGTATACAAAGAAAAGTGGTACGAAACCCGCAAAAACGTGTTGCTTGTGTCAGATTTTGTATCGATATGTGTACATGTAACATGCTTTATATTATATTGAATGCTAACTATTTCAATTGATAGAAAACCATATTTTATGTATAATATTAATGTGAACTCATACACCTCTCCTAGGGCCGGTTTGTAGGAAGACCACACCATCCCTCAATAGATGTTATCGAGAAGTTAACTAAGTGTCCAAAACAATTCAATTCTGCAATTGTGTAGCTGCAATTGCATTAAATCGATTCTATATTTATATCAAAATTGTCTTCAATACAGTCAAGTGCAGGAGTTCAATCACAGTTGGGTTAAGTAAAACTTTATGACGTGATGCGCAGTAAATTCGAAACAGTCGCATGTATCGTAAACTTTGTCTGTCTGTGTGTTCGCGTGATATCGCTTTGTGGTGCAAGTCATAAGCTGTTTATTATTATAAAGAGTTTTTATTAAAGATATTTTTTGCACGATACATAAATTGTATTTGATTGCTTCATGAAATCTGTAAATATGTTTTATGATGTATAACTACTATTCTAATAATATTTTACGTTTGTATGGATGGATGGTTATGTCGTACAGTTTAATTTGTCTGACTAAATTTTGGCACAGAGATGGACAATTACCTGAAATAGCATACTGGATGCATTGTTATTCGGATTCGAGTTACCCGAATGAATAATGGACTAAACCTGAACAAAATAAGAGACGAATGCTAGCAGATCGTAATATATAATAATATATTATTAACAATACACGTCGATATAATATTTAGGAATTAAAATATAAAACATAAGAAATTGATACGGATGTTGAGTTTCATAGTTTATATTTTTATTCAAACAGAAGAAAGAAAAACATTATACGCAAAGTATTCCTATAATTTGATAATTCAAAACTGTACGCTATCTCTTATGCTTTAAAAAATAACGAACAATCGAACGGCTCAAATAAATCGACCCATTCTTGATCCATTGAAATGTTACATTTTTTAGCCCTAACCTTGCATTTTTTAGAGGACGCAATTTTGTTTTTTTGATGTGTAGGGGGGGTCAGTGTGAAGCTAAAACCAAGTTTGTGGGGTCGCCACCCTTGTCCCACGGCCGCCATCTTGAAAATAGCGGTTGAAATGGTTTTTACGATATATCTCTTAAACTATTTATTTGATAAAAAAAA
>CAJQZM010011045.1:0-11104 GCA_907164665.1 Colias nastes | reverse complement strand
AAAAAACTGAATTTTAAAATGCATTGAAATAAATTAAAAACAATAAAAAATAGCTCCGCCATTTTTTATTTTAATCCACTGAGAATCGAACCCAGGACCCCTCGGTTTATCGGGATGAGTTTTATAACATTTCTATTATGCTGCAGTTTGTATTGAGACAGAGTCATGCCAATTGGCAAATCTTTCCAACTTTATCTTTATCTTATCCACTTTCCTATCTTTTATCTTTTCTTAAGATTACCTTAGCAATACGAAAAAATTGAAATACGTATTACTGCCGAACTAATTTGTTTATAATTAATTAATTATTTTCTTAAGTACCTACCTTCATAATAGATACTTATCATGAAATACCTACTTACTATATGAGTATTGTAAACGTTAAGTATTCCTTGCATTATCAGAATCTGAAATATCTTGATTCTTGATAGGTATAAATATTTTTAGGCTACCTTTTTACCAAATTTTAATACTTTTTTTGCGCAAAAACACAATAATTATGTCCATAAAATTTCACATTTATAATAATAAAAATTTCTCTTAATAATGCGTCTTATTAAATACTACAATTCCTCACTCATTAACGAAATACCTGAACAAATTTTATTTTAAATCATGAAAAAGACACGTCCATTATATTTTGAATAACCAGTATTGAATTTCAGATATTGTGAACAAGACGGGAGTTTTTAAACATTTCAGTTTAAAGTTATTTTCCTCCACTGTCAGTAAACAATGGTGTGCCAACAAAGCTTTTGCTTTAAAGATATTTTTTACGATTTTTCACCTTTTATTCCGATTTTGGCGTTTACGAAACCTTTGAAGTATTTTTACATGGAAAATTCGGTTCCAATTTGCGTTCGTTTTTCTTTTCACACAGTTTAACTTTCCGTTGGGATTTCTTTCGATTGAATTTGGCTGTATTTCTGATTTTCGACAACTGACTATTAAATAGGGACCGAGTTATTTTAAAACTATACTCGAAACTTAATGTACCGCAAGGTTATTTGTACTTACTTTATGTTGTTATATTTTGATAATCTATACTAATTACTAATATTATTAAGTTAAAGAGTTTGTTTGTTTGAACGCGCTAATCTCAGGAACTACTGGTCTGATTTGAAAAAAACACTTTCAGTTTTAGATAGTCCATTTATCGATGAAGGCTTAGGCTATATAATATCATCACGCTAAGACCAACAGGAGCGGAGCTACGCGGGTGAAACCGCGGGGCGCAGCTAGTATTATTACCTACTAGGCGCGTTCAAACAAACAAACTCTTCAGCTTTATAATATTAGTATAGATATAATTTGTTAAGTCTTAGACAGCGGACGAAGCCGTCGTTGGCAGAAAGCTGCAAAATAAACCGTTTAAAAAATCCGTCAAAAATTCTTTAATGTCCACGTTTACCGTTTACGTGCAACGTTTTCAAATGAGGATAATTTTACCAATAGCAATTTATCGCAATAAAGCCTTCCGAAGCCATTACTCCGAACTTCGGCCAAAAAGTTAATTCTTAGCAGTTAATTATTTTCGGGCTATCCGTACTGGAAGAATTTAAATGAACGGGGTAAATATAAACTTTGGACGTTACTCGTTAGGGATCTAACACGAAACGAGGTGTGAATAATAAATATATCTGAATACAAGTTTAGATAGACTTCTATTTAGTATACAAATACTAAAATATCTTAACTAAGGGCCGTTGATCAAATTGCCCAGATCTATCAGAAGATATTCATAATAAACACATTTTTATTCATTAATATAGATCTTCATTAAATTTAATTCTTGACACTGCTAGTCCATTCATAAAAACAATGAAAAAATGAAAAAAAAAACTACATTTTTTTCAACCTAAAAAAAATAAAATAAAAAAGCACACATTTTATCGAACTATTTTTTATTGTGTAAATAAATCTATTTATTATATATATATATATATTATCAAACATTAATTCAACTAAACTTCGTTTAGGTTATACCGTATACGTTGACATTATATCCTCAAAAGATATTCCTAGAAGTCAATCCTAGTCCCATGCTTTGTCAGTTGCGAACCGTAAAATCTAAGATCAAATAGAAACACCAATCAAAGGGATTGTCGAGCTCCAACTTTGACACGGGACAAATTGGCAATCGACGAAGAAATCTCTGAGACTGAGATCCGACACACTGTACATTCAGGATTGAGGTATTGAGATTTGGGAGCACGTTTGCGTACTGAATTCGTATGTGACAATTGATTATGTGTAAAACTTGGTAAATAGACTGTTAATATGTTAAGACTTTAACGGATTTCAAACGCGATTGTGACAATATCATTTGGCAAAATTGTAGGTTGCTCTATTTTGTATGTAAATTTGATTTACCGAATATTTCTGGTGTTTTAAAAAGAAAGAAACTATGCCACTTTAGGAAAATAAACGAACAACAGACCAGTTTAAAAAAAGTAGTTATTTTTAACTGTGTCAGTCAAAAAATAAAACTCAGTATTTTATTAAACTTTCGTACTTATATAGAGAACTAGCGACCCGCCCCGGCTTCGCACGGGTGCAATGCTGATACTAAATACACTACAGAAAAACTGTGAACGTTGTATATAAAAACATAGCGGCCCGCTCCGGCTTCGCACGGGTATAAAATATATAGCCGGGCGGCCGGCCGGTACCGCCGCAAACGCTACGTCCCGCAATTTTTAAATCTGTAATATCTTCGAAAATATTCACTTAAATCATACGGTGTAAAGGGCCATATAGATCTTTATTAAATGAACAATGTATTCAAGGTATTTAATTGGTTAAGGATTAATGCTGTATTGGTTAAAATCGCGTCGAAAATTAGCCATTATTTGTCGTAAAAAGTAAATGACAAAAAAAAGTTATTGTGGGTTATCCATAAGAGATAGACATATACCATCACGGACTTTTCTGTAGACCTTTTCAATGTGTACAATACTTAGTACATTATTTTGATAAAACTCGTAGGGTTCAGCCTGCGTTTGCAATGTAAGCGGAAAAAATGTAATTATTTACGACATCACATTAGAAACCTCAAAAATAACAGTACTTCTCCACTATTTGATGGATGTTATTATACATATAAACCTTCCTCTTGAATCACTCTATCTATTAAAAAAAACCGCATCAAAATCCGTTGCGTAGTTTCAAAGATTTAAGCGTACAAAGGGACATAGGGACAGAGAAAGCGACTTTGTTTTATACTATGTAGTGATTAACATTTCATGCATTCTAAGGTTCTAATCAAATATTAATATTCGAATATTATTTTGAGTAAATTATAATTTTTCTGTAATAATTTGATTCGAAAGCGCTTTTAAACGAAGTCTAGTTGAATAAATAATTGAATTTGCTTGAATTCACTTAGATCCACGTTATCCTAAGCCTTCACTGTTTTTCACATCCTCCATACTATATTGTTCCTTGCATACTAACGGAGCATTTACATCAAACGAACATAGAGGTAGAGCTAGAGCATTTTTTCGTGATCTCTTAGTGTAAACGAAAACTCGTATTTAGTGGCGTTCAATATCAGAACATTGCATAGAATCTTTTCGAACGCACTAAGCACCACGAAACGCTCTACGCCTGTTCACACTAAAATAATTTGACATAGTGGGGTTAAGCCGGCTACTCAGGTACCTGCCGCAGGGGCAATATTGGAACAATCTCGGTTGCACGGCCGCGGTGGTCGGAGCAATTTAAGCTGTTCTCTAAATTGCTCCTGCTTGCCTATACACATCACAGTTAAGGAGGTAATTAAGGGTCTAATTCCAACATCAACCCCTGCAGCAGATAGGTGAGTAGCCAGTTTTAGAATGAGCATTCGCTCGTTTGATGTAAATGCACCATCATTTAGAAACGTCACCGTACCGTAAACTTGTGATCATTCGTCTTGTCAAGCGACTCCCTTGATCTGAGATTTAGCCTGACTGATGGTAACGTTCAAACCTAAGTTACGTGTTTAATTTCAGAGATTTGACGGATCGTGCTCTGAATAAATTAGTCGTTTAACTTCCAAGGTTAGGTTTGCGATTGTCGAATGTGTGCATTATGTAATGTTGAGGGATTAGAGTTATGTAAACGTTTATGTTATATAAACTATGGTTTAATCCAATGAATTTGTTCGTAATAAGCTGTTTGACTCATAGTTCATAGTATGACAAATAATGTAGATAATTATCAATAATTATTAGTTAAAAGCGTATATATCTAAATGTTAAATGTGTAAAATATGCGAGAGACAATGCGATTCAGCAAGTGGTGAAACTGAAACTAAATTTCCTAACCAACAAATTCTTTAACCTAAATTCAACAAATCTTAGCTAAAAGTAATTGTATAGAGCGGCAATTTTAATTCATAGCCATTATTTCGGTGGCTAGAAGTGGTTATACATAAATAATACGTAACGAAGAAACTCACATCAGATATATCTAGAAATCAATAAAAATCTCTCATACAATTTACTATACAGGAGCGAACCAATACAATATATACAGAATGAGAAATACAATATATACAGGACGAGCAATACAATATATACAGGATGCTCCACAAAGCAAGCAACTAATCTATTAGCAGTAGTATCCTCACAAAGCATTAGCCGTCTAATAGAAACCCGTTATTTCTGATTTATGGTCTGACAGCCGGCTATTTATCAAAACGTTAAATTTTCTAATATAAAGGATTTTCGCGCCATTCAAGACGCGTTAACAATTTTTATTGTTCAGCGATCGTTAGGATTTAACTGGATTGTGTATAATTTTTCGATTATTGTAATGGTGGGAGTGAGTTATTTATGGTCGTTTCGTAGTTTAATTAATGATCAATGAATTTTCTACCAATTTATAAAAATAGGTAGATTGAATTTAGCGATGATTATGTATTTTAATTGAAATTTATATTTCTTTGATAGGCTCTATCTCAAACGGTTTAGTGAATTTAGCTTGATCGTTGTCGTAAAAATAATTTATTTAGATTTTTAACAGCAATGGATGATATTACCTATAATGAATTAAAAAGTTTTCAAAGAGTAATTTTATTCGCATAACACTCTTTTGTACACTTCATCTGAAACAATGTTATTTTAATTTTATTATAACGAAAAACAAAACTATCACAAATTAACGCCCTAACTATACCCTGCTAAATTCAATTATTATCCCTACCTCTTAAAAAACTGACATCAAAGAAACATAATACTAAATCATCAACTATATAAAAGAACTTTCGAGATAAAGTAAATACCCCGGATTCGCAAAAAAGATGGCGTCGTAGAATTAATTCAATTGTCAAGATGACATAATATGATGATCTGTGGACATCGCATCTGTGTTGGAATGGCGCCAAAAGTTGTTTGACCCAACATTTGATCTTTATTTGATGTAACATGACATTTGATAGTGTGAAAGTATTTCGTTAATATGCTGTTTCAAAGGTTTTAATGGGTGAAATAGAACACATATTTGATGGTTAAGAAAATATACTATCATATTACATGTAATCTCATAGTAAAGAGAGGAAAGATTAGATTTTGAAGTGAAACTTCTTTAGGCGCGTTGAGAGTAAAATTTCAAGGTCGCGTCATGGCAGTACCGTCACGTCATGGAGGCGACGATTTTGGCATCTTTGAATCTTGCCAAAGAAGTTTCACTTCTGACACGTGTGCTCGGCACAGAAGCTCTTTTTAAGGATTTTCGGTTTTGTTTGTTTGCGTCAATAACTCAAAAACTACTCGGCTGGTTTAAATAATTCTTTATATTTTGCTTTAATATCACGAAAAACGTGTATTGTTAAGTAATGTTTAACTTGCTTTTGCCACCGAATAACATGGAAACTTGGAAAGTCTTTCTACGCAGTTAAATTAAAAGTAATCATAATAAACCTAAAACGGTATCACAATTCTTCAAGAAATTGAATCCGCCAATCGTCATTAGACAATTTAATAACGTCGCAAATTACGCAGCTCAAGTGTTCCCGAAGCTTCTAGATTTTTCTCGAACGATCACCGAGATTTATTACGCACGTTTGTCTTGCGAGTTACTAAATTAAGGGCGAAAAATCCTTACTTTTTCGCTCGCACCTTCAACTTTAAATCTCGGAGTGACAAATTATCTCTTGAGGATTTGTTAATTCGAACGGATCATTTTTATCTGTTAAAGTATTATGTCCATTTTGTAATGTTGAGATATGTTAATGGGTATTTGTTTTATTATAAGGAATTATGATTTTGATTTTAAATCGAATTAGGTAACAAAGCTTTTGATCAATTTACTTTTTTGTTAGTTTACATCTAACTTAAATAGAATCGGAAGATATCAAAGCAACAAAGTTCACTGGCGCTATTTGTACTTATTATTGTATTCGAGTTTTACCATAATATTTGAAAAAATAACAAGCCTTTTGCTAACCATATTTACAAATATTTAGCTCTTTTATTATGTACTTAGGTAGTTATAAAAAAATCTTTCTCCAATTTGTAAATAATAAGAAACTCGAAATAACTTTACAGAGATGTTTGTTTTTATTTATACCCTTTTATGTTGTAGGTACTTATTCTACTAATTCTTACCACCAAAATTGTTCTTATACTTATTCAACTCATATTTTATACTATCTACAGGCAACCCTCGTTCATGAAGACCTTAACCTTTCTAACAACAAATCTTGAACACATTATAAAACTCGCTAAAGCCTCTTAATTTATTCCAGGAAATGACGTCATAAACTGACATACTCAAATATCCCGCAAGTAAAAGCTTTTGTCCCGAGATTAAAACTAATTTTACCGACTAAGACCCGCCCGCAAAAGTTTTGATGAAAAACTACTAGCCAGGGTAATTAAAAATAATCTTACTATCATCCGCGTCTAATGCAAACTTAATTTTATTGTTTTTACTTGACTTTGTGGCTTTAAACATTATTTATTTGTTGTTGTTTTCATCATATTCCACATAAATTTATAATAAATAGAAAAAATGTTGTTTAACGGTGCATTTAAACACAATGAACATAGAGCTAGAGCTAGAGCAAGAGCATCGCATAGAATCTTTTCGAACGCACTATGAACAACGAAATAATGCTCTATGCCTGTTTACACTAAAATAATTTGACATAGTGAGGTTAGAATGAGCATTTTAGCCTATTAGAGCATTAAGCTTCCCACCTTTTAGACGAACGTGATTATTATCACAAATAATGCGAAATTTGCTCTATCTATTTCTAACATTTTCACGTCCGAGCCGCTTAACATATTTCCATAAATTTTGATACAGAGTTCTAAAGAAAAATATAAAGAACGATCATAAAATTTAACGCCACGCGAAAACAAACCTTAACACGTTGAAATAGGAGATAAAATAGCCACAAAACGAGCGAGTAAAACAATTTCGCCTAGACATAGTTATGAGAGATATGGACGCAAGTTAGTTATCAAGTTAACATAAGGGTTCACTCAATATGAAGGCAGTAATAGGCCTCCACAATACATGAGGGACGGGTACTGAAGTACCGAAGTGTGATAAGCCAAAGTCGGCGGGTTGTGGTGCAAAGTAGAAGATTAAGCGAGAAATATGTATACTCTATACCTACTAATATTATGAAGACGAGAGATTCTATGTTGAATGCGCAAATCTAAGCAACTAACAATGGTTCAAATTGAAAATTTCTTGAAAAATTACCAATGACAGATTTTACAACAGCGAAATATTCCTTTTGAGAGCTTGCATTGCGTGCGCTGCTAAATATAGGTAAATGTAACTGCGGGAAAAGCTTTTATCTGAATAAATGACATATTTTGTATTAGCTTCAAAATCTCAAATCAATGGAAATATGGCAGGATATAGGATGCGATATAGTTTAATTAAATCATACTATATAATATAATATTTCCATTTAAATGGTTAATAAATGAATAATATTTTAATAAATCGCTGTAATCTTATGAATTGCGACATGCGGATGCGTAATAAGCGATTCTCGGAACTGGGCTGATAACGAGTTCGCTAACAACGCAAAGTTTCTGGATAACGTTATAAATGTTAATATAAACGCGCTTTCCTTATTTTTCATGAATAACTGATGCATTAATTCTATTGTCTTTGAAATATTTTCGAAACAGTCTAATTTATGTTAAGACCAAAATAAATTATAACATAAACGTATTTCTAATAAATTAAATCGAAAATCGTTTTTGAAACAAAATTCTTTTATTATTTTATGTCCTACTTACGACGAATTTACATATATATTAATATTATCTTTGAAAATAATAATATATCGACACATTCCATACGTATATTCATTGTTTAATTTTATTTCAACTTATAAATATCTCTATCCTCTTTAAGACCAAAATGTTAGCAAGTTTACATTTATCCCTTTTCCAATAGCGACATGTAGGTAACGTCTCAAAAATACCATAGAATTCTTAACAAAACCTTCCTTACATTTACCATAAATTATCTGCCTAAATTCCCTTTACTATATAATTACGTTACGCAAGGGGTGATTCGACTTCAATATAAATGTTCTGTGGCTGCGTGAAAAATGATAAGAGTCAAATTCGTTTGTTTTACGTAATATCTTCACTTTCATTTGTGGGGGGATTCTGTTTTCATTGACATTCAGCAACATTCTATACAACATTCGTATCTGTTTATTTTACATTTATTCTTTCTACATTGTAAGTGTTCGTTTCTTTTAAAACTAGATTGAAAAATCTCTATCTAACATCTATTCTGACGAATCTCACTCTTATATTTCATTAATAAATTATGAGCAGATTAATACAAAACTGTAGCTAAATATATATTTATTATATATAGCTATTTATTGTCATACTAGCTTTCCACCCGCGGCATCGCCCGCGCAGTCAAAGAAAAACCCGCATAGTTCCCGTTCCCGTGGGATTTCCGGGATAAAACCTATCCTATGTCCTTTCTCGGGTATCAAAATATCTCTATACCAAATTTCATGCAAATTGGTTCAGTAGTTAAGGCGTGATTGAGTAACAGACAGACAGACAGAGTTACTTTCGCATTTATAATATTATAGTATGGATTATTGTAAGGAAATAAGCAATAATATAAATAAAACAACAAAGCAAAATTTAAAATTGTATTCATTCTCAACATCATAAAAACTCAATTTGCTACGAAGTCGCAACGAAACAGGGAAATCAAAATGGCCACTAAATAGAATATCTGCAACTAAATTTGTAGAACATCCAATTGGAATAAATTAACTGGACTGCAAACTAATGAAGAACGTTTCGTTAAAATATAGACTCACCTGCAACTTAAGAGGGCGCATAAAGCCAGAGAATTTCTATAGTTTAATGGGCGGGGCCATAGCGCGCCATGCCGCGCGCAATCATTCTTCCATCATACACCCGGCTCATCGTACACGTAAAGTTCATCGGACGCTAAATTAAACACAATATTCTTCGCTCGTTCAACGCGTATTTTCGGTAGTAAGTATATTAATGAAATAATTATATAAAACAGTGAAGTTGAAATATTATGTAATATGATAATTCATTATTATTTTTTATTTATAATTATTGATGATAATCTATACATATAATAAAACAGTAAAAAAAGTGTATACGTATGTAATATATTCAAAAAAACAATACCTATTAGGGAAACAGTATAGAGCACGAATCCGTAAAAAAATCTGTCTGTTTGTTTATGTATGTTTGTTTGTATGATTTGAATGAATGTTATATTGTTGTGTAGATATTATATACTAGCTTTCCGCCCGCGGCATCGCCCGCGCAGTCAAAGAAAAACCCGCATAGTTTCCGTTCCCGTGGGATTTCCGGGATAAAACCTATCCTATGTCCTTTCTCGGGTATCAAAATATCTCTATACCAAATTTCATGCAAATTGGTTCAGTAGGCGTGATTGAGTAACAGACAGACAGACAGAGTTACTTTCACATTTATAATATTAGTACAACATTAGTATAATATTAGTACAAGGTAAATTAGCTTGGAGAAATTTTTGCATATTATGTAGTGGTGTGTATATTACTCAGATCTTAGAGCGCGTTTCCACTATATCGTTTAAAAATACAAAAATGTTTCGATATCCTAACATTACTATTTAATTTTATACTTATTCCTAGCAACACTCTGATTTTTGTTTTCAATAAAAACAAGTTTTTATTTGAAAGAAAATGGTTTTGACTTTATAAAAAAAAAATATAATTATCATTCAATTTCACGTCCTTGAGCAAACGACAAGACGACTACCGTGAAACAATAAAATATCGTGTCCATAATAATTTGTTTCGTTATTAATATTTGACCATAATAATTACGAAACAAAACAAATAAATAAATCGTCACTTGATAGTTGAAAGTGGAAACACGCACAAAACCAGAATAAACCAGTTTACGCTGTCCGCAGGTGCCACGTGCAGTCTTTCGTCAGTCGCTTGAAGGTCGCTTGGTACCGTAAGGCTAAGCGCGCACCACGATTTTATGCAGCGTGATTATTTTATCGCAGAAATACAACGTATGAGTTAATATGACAATGCGCGCACATGCGATTAAATAATCGCAGCGATTTTAAAATTGTGATTTGTCACATTTTGCTTTTCTTTTTTTTTTCTTATCCTCCGAAGTAGTAAATAAAGACAAGCAACTTGTACGAAATCAATGATGAAAGTGAGTAATGATCACTATTAAATTATCGCTGTGCGCGCACCGTACTCTCTGCGATTTTCTACAGCGCGATTTTGAAATCGTGTCGCAAAAATTAAAATCGTGGTGCGCGCTTAGCCTTAGAACATAAAGCACACATTTCATTCAAAAGTTATAATTATTACGTAATTGTTAAATTTTGTATTTGTTGATTGTTGTTATTATTTGTTATTATTGTTATAATATTTGTTGAAGTGTTTAATTTGTGTGTAAGTGTTGTAACTTTATATTGTTAATTGTTAATGTAAAAGTTATACGTATGTTAAATGTGCAAATATTAAAATAAAGTCTCATCTTTTTCAGAGGAGAAACACATATAGTTTAACTAGATTTCCGCCCGCGGCTTCGCCCGCGTTTGCAAAGGAAAACCC
>CAJQZM010011043.1:0-16492 GCA_907164665.1 Colias nastes | reverse complement strand
AATAAAACAAAAACGGCTAAAATAAGTAAACTTACATCAAAAGAAATTTCTTATGCTTCAGCAACACGAGGACCGGAGCCACAAATACCGTCACAGTCACAAAGTAAGCCCGTAAATCAAACTATGGATCAAAAAATTAATGCTATCTTAAACCTTTTATCCTCATTTGATGAAAGGCTGAAAAAGCTTGAGGAAAGCAATAAGGCAGCTTCCAAACATAAGCAATAAAAATGTCTAACACCTTAAAAATTATGGCATGGAATGCAAATGGGCTGCTAAAACATCAGAATGAACTAACAGCAGTCCTTGATATAGAAAACATTGATGTATGCCTCATCTCAGAGACACACTTCAACAAAGAATCCCACATAAAATTCAAAGGATACAAAGTTTATCACGCGCTGCATCCCCATAATACATCAAGAGGAGGAAGTGCTGTCATTATAAAGGAGAACATCTACCATTATCAAGAAAATAAATTCGAAAAAGAAGAAATACAAGCAGTGGCGATCAGTGTAAAAACTAAGCATTGTCCTATCACTATTATCATCCATATACTGTCCACCAAGGTATTCCTTGAAAGCAGATTATTACAAAAGCCTTCTAAACGATCTTGGAAATAGATTTATTCTAGGAGGTGATTTTAATGCTAAAAACGTATACTGGGGCTCAAGACTGACCACAACCAAAGGAAGAGAATTACTATGTGCCATTAGAGACACAAGATGTAAAACTTTATCAACGGGTAAGCCAACTTATTGGCCAACCAACCGACAGAAAAAACCCGACCTAATTGACTTTTTTATTTATAAAAATATATCACAAAATTTTCTTCACATTGAGGAAGGTTATGACATGAGCTCAGACCACTCGCCTATCATACTAACTTTAAGTGAGAATATAATAATGAGAGAATGCCACCCTACTTTAGTAAACAAATATACTAATTGGGAAAACTTCAAAAAGGACTTGGACTCTGTAATAGATTTAAAAACTCCATTAAAATGTCAAGAAGATCTTGAGCGTGAAATCAGAAAATTTATTGTTGATATACAGAAAAGCGCTTGGAATAACACACCTTCTGTTAGGAAAAGCAAAAGATCTAACAATTATCCGCCAGAAATAACAAAACTTATAGCCAAAAAAAGGCAACAAAGACAGATATGGCATCATACGAGATTTCCACATGATAAAACAGTACTTAATAATCTTACAAAAAGACTTAAAAGAGCGATTCAAAAGTTTCAAGATGAAAAAATGGACACCTTCCTTAGTCATCTAACTAGTGATCGCACGTCAGATTAAAATTTAAATTTAATTAAATTTTAATTAATTAAATTAATTATTTGGAAAACCACAAAAAGTTCAAAAAAGCCAATGACGCATATCCCACCAATCAAAGATGTGAATGGGAGGTGGGCAATTAGCAACGAGCAAAAAGCAGCAAGATTTGCAGAACATCTGGAGAAAATTTTTAAACCCAATGAAGGGAATGAGCACTTCGCTTCGCTAGTAGAAGAAACAGCAAACGATGAGCTAGAAATAAGATTGGTCAATCCAAGAGAAGTATCCAGTGAAATCAAACGACTTAGCCGAAAGAAAACACCTGGCTATGATCTCATTACTGGAGAAATCCTTAGAAACCTTCCTCGGAAAGCTATTGTCAAAATATGCCTGATGTGTGGAAAATAGCCGAAGTTATAATGATACCAAAACCTGGTAAACCACCTCATGATACTACTTCATACCGGCCGATCTCTTTGCTGCCGATCATGTCAAAATTATTTGAAAAACTCTTCTTGAAACGGTTAAAACCCATAATCGAGAAAATAAACTTAATTCCTGACTATCAATTTGGATTCAGAGAACACCATTCTACAATAGACCAAGTACATAGGATTACCAATATAATTGAAAAGGCTCTAGAAGAAAGAAAAGTCTGTTCCACGGTGTTTTTGGATGTGGCGTAAGCATTTGATAAAGTATGGTACGAGGGCCTTATATTCAAACTAAGAAATATGCTCCCAAAACAGTTCGTTGACATCTTAGAGTCTTACTTGTCACAGCGTATGTTTAGAGTAAGACAAGATGATGCATATTCAGAGCTTATGCCTATAGAAGCTGGAGTACCGCAAGGAAGTGTTCTGGGTCCAATTCTGTACTTATTGTACACCTGCGATATTCCTAAGTTAGAGAACAACACCATTGCAACATTTGCTGATGACACAGCTTTAATGGCCACAGGTGATACTCATGAAGAAGCAGTAGAAAAAGTTCAGATAGCTGTTAATACCATCTTTGACTGGACGAAAAAATGGAGAATAAAACTCAATGAGTCTAAATCTATTCACGTAGACTTCACAAACAAAAAGCCAAATTATCATCCGGTATGTACATAAATAAACACAGCTAAATATCTGGGTATGACACTAGACGCAAAGCTTCGCTGGAAGGCTCATGTCAAAAAGAAACGCGAGGAGCTAGAGCTTCGCTACAAGGCTATGTACTGGCTAATTGGGAAGCATTCGTCACTTTCAGAGCAAAACAAATTACTCCTGTATAAACAAGTCCTTATGCCTTTGTGGACTTATGGTAGTCAGCTTTGGGGCTGTACCAAACCAAGTAATATCAGAATCATACAACGGTTTCAAAATAAAGTACTCAGGGAGATCGTAAATGCTCCCTGGTACATTAGAAATGACGACCTACATCGGGACCTCAAAGTAGATCTCGTCACCGACATAATTAAAAAGAACGCCGAAGCTCACGAACGCAGACTTCATCATCATGTGAACGTTGAGGCTATCCAGCTCCTTGACAACACGGACATAGTGAGAAGACTGAAAAGGACAAAACCTTTTGAGTTAGTTTAGTGAAGTGTTAGTGTAATATAGTGAGTGCTATACATAAAGAACACATGAACGAAGTGTCTTCGCCTTAATAGAGACAATAAGAAAAGTGTTAATGGACACGTTCTTAGACATACTTTACCTAGCAAGTTAGATTTATATTACTCATTAGCCTATAGTGTAAGGCTAGATCGTAATTTTTAATAATGATACCCTAGTTAGGTTCATTATATTAGGTTAAAAAAAAAATATATATATATATACAATTTGCTACAATGTTTTTGCATTATCTTCATATTACATCATTTAAATATCTTGTTTTATGCATGTTTTGTGTTTGGCAATCTTAATGACTCTGCTGTCATTTATACACTTAAGTAAATTAAGCTGTCTAGGTGTAACGTATGTTTAAAAACAATTTTATATTTTAATAACTGAAAATAGACTTTATATAGACAATAAAGTTGCAAAGACTTGTTCGTGTTTATGTTTAATGTCTGTTTTATTAATGAGAAATAACTTTGATATATATTTTTGTAACGTTTTTGTATAATAACACTAGCATCTGTGTGTAGAAAAATAATTGTTCTTTCCATGCAATACCCTTTGTAAATTACTAAACGACTTATAAAACTCAATTTTCCAACAAATTTACTTACCTACGTTTACCTATTTTCTGCAAAATTAAACATAACGGTTGAATAATAAAAAAAAAAAACGAATAATTACTCTAAGCGTTTCTGTTTTATTTGAAAGTTTGTTATTTTTTTTCTATTGTAAGTACAATAGCGAATATATTTAGCGAGTATATATTTTTTCAATGGCAAGCAAAACTTGAAAGTATATAGTATTATATTATAAATATCAGATATTTTTGTATTTAAAGCAAATAGAAATTAAAAATCGGAAGAATAAACGCCACGTAACATGCAAGTTATATTTCCATGCGGTGACAACCCTGTGAAGAAATTTCAAGCAAAATAGGTAAGAGTTAAATTAATTACATACATTACAAAAATATATATCAAAGTTATTTCTCATTAATAAAATAGATAAATTTAATTGAAATGTGCTCTGAGAATATATTAATACTCTGATAGTCAGTATATTTTGTAATAATATTTAATCTGAAATCATTTTCCAGTTATATCTAATGGACAGAAAAGCTTTTAATCTACTAATTCGTTGGATATAAATAGTAAATGATAATGAAACTTTGTCTCCAAACAAATTATGTAGATAACTATTTTTTTGCAACGTATTTATATTATGACGTATGTTGTATGTACCTACTTATCTTTTTTCGCTCCACGTACTTTTGTACGAAAAGTGTCTTGACTCGGCTTTGGCAGTTGAAAAATAAAACAAAAATATAAGATAACCTTAGAGACATATATTAGTAAACTATATATACTCTAGGGAGATAACTTATTTGTCATGTTAGTTCAGGACTATCTACGTTTTCATAATAATTTTGTCTGCGGATTTAAATTTTAATAAGTCTTACATACGACCAAAAACTTTTGCGCTTATAATACCAACTGCAACAGTGTGACCTCCTTCCTTTGATTATACATACTAAGAACTTTGCCCAATACGCAATATTAATAATAAAACATATAAACACGAATTATACGCATTTCCATCAATACAAAGGGCTAGCAAGTGCACAGAGCGTAAAGCCGATACATATCGCGCAATGATTGATGCAGGTGCCTATTTGCCGGACTAGTTTCATCTCTTAGGTATGCGGCTAGGCCATCCGCGTTTATTAGCATGGATAGGAATTGATATGTTTCGTTTTATAAATGTAAATGTGGTAGGGAAATTTTGTTAACAGAGCTTAAAATAAAAAAAAATAATTAAAGTATCAACAACGTTTAGGGAATATGTTTAAATGATTAAAGTCTGGTTTAAGTTAAGCTCAGTGTAAGTATAAAGTGTTTAAATTTTTTTTAATTGAAATCATTGTATGGATTGATTTATTGTGTATGTGTAAAATACACAATAAATCAATCCAAAATGATTTCAATAGCGGCTCATATCAGCTGAAAATAGAAATAACTAAATCACTTCAATGTAAACACGGGCATACACAATAATATTGTAAATGAGAACATATTAAGTATTACATTTTCAGATTTACCAAATCACATAATTTAAATCCATAAAACTTAGATTTTTTTTTAATCTTTTTCTGTCACTCGTTCCCGTTTAAGTCCATATCTTGTGTATTTACAAAACGTATATTTATCCAAGTAATATAAACGTATTTCGCTGTCTCAATGGCCCTCTGATGCTACCGATGCAAGCAACTACTGCAACACACAGCTAAATAGTGATTAATGTGTGTGTCATAGTTTAATTTATGACAGAACGCCTTTCCGATACGATTTGTATTGTATAATAGTACATCTTGTGCATTCCGTGGAAATAGCAATTCTTGATACTTATGTTAGTTGAAATTACTTAATTTTCTGTAAATTATTATTATTCTTATCTTTATGTAGGTATACGTGTAGATTTATCTCAGGTGTATTTTCACCTTATTTTATTTATTTTGAACTTATATTATTCTTTTAATTTTTTTAATTTTGTTTATATCTACCCACGCAAATATACAGATTTGATATTATTTTTTTTATAAAATCCATCGAATCCATTCTTCGTGAAAAATGTAGGAGGAGGATTTGATCTAAAATTAATTAGTTGTTACACCCATTCTATTGTTTTCCTTAAGTAATATTATTTAATAATAATAAAAAAAATAATAATAAAAATCTTTATTGACATAATAATTATACAGGTCACATATTTATTTTCACATTGTACAGAAAACCTCACCAGATAAAAAAATAGCCATTCTTTAAACTTATATAACTATCATCAAACCCAAGTCCATTTTAGTACCTATATTTTATAGGTACCTACAATAATCTCCGTCTTAAAAACAGTAATAAATCCATACATTACAATAGCAAATAATGGCACTGCTTAATCAAAGTGGCTTTCACAGCGTGACGCCGCGCACTAAATACTTGTTATTTGTAATGTCTCTTTACATTCATTGTTCCTATTATATTAACCTGTGTCTATTTATTAAATAACGTTATTGTTTTTTACTAAATATTTCTTGTAGAGACCGCTGTTGGATTTTTTTCTAAGTATCGTTTATTAAGTACTGAGTAGGTATTATAATTAACAGGGATCACTGTTAGTTTGTAAAAATAATAATATAGAAATATTTCAAATTACTGGTAAAGAATGATCTTTGAAAATACATTTTCATACAATCTGCAAAAGATCAATTGCTTCAATGCACTTCATATCCGTACAATAATTTGTTATTACATAAACTCATGTCGTGTATAATCCATACATAAATCAATCAATACTTAACTAAAAAAAATAAATAAATTCACACTTTATACTATGTAGAGTACGAATTAAAAAAAAATTGTGTGCATTTTGCCTACAGAATACCTACCAAAGGCGGGAAAACCGAGCGCGCAGATTATAAAATCAATGAATGAAAAAGAGGTTGCATTCGAATCTCATTTAAAAGAGTTAATATTTATAAGCAAGGGTAGAATTATGATTGATCATTAATATTATTGTAGCCTATCGATTGAATTGAATGTTGTTGGTACGCGGACGTCATTTATTTTGATTTTTTTACGTGTCGACACCACGTTTGCACCTGCAAGTCTAAGACGATTACACGAGTCATATTTATCACAGATGATAAATGACGATTGGAACTTGGTTCTTGCTGATGCTGTAATGTTGCCAGTTACTTAGTGGCTATTAAATGAAAATAAATAAAACATTTTCAATTAGCTGTCGATTCCGTTCCCGCGTGTATGATTATGGAATAAGATAAATTCTTACTTCAATAATAATTGCAAGTGCATTTATTTAGAGGAAACTTATATTACATCTAATTAAAGTTATTGCTGTATAACAAATATATTAAAGTCTAAATTTAAAATATCAATAAAACATCCATATTATGCTGTTCATGATATTTTTTAAATAAATTATTTTTCTTTTTTCACATTACAAAAATTACGTGACAGTTGATCTAAGAACTTATGTTAACAACTATTTTACTTATAATAATTTATTTTCGTTACGCTGGATTAATTTACAATTACAATTTTAATTATAAAACAGTACAATCTCATTTCCTGTTGTATTTAAATTAGTATAGGTAATTATAATAGATGGGCAGTGTTAAAAGGGTTTTAACAGTAAAACAGTTCTAGAAAATGTTTAAATAAGGAAGATATATTTCTACAAGATAACAAGCGGATACGCAAACTGCTTCCCAGACAACTCTTGATTGGGAATTATGATGTAAATAAGTTGAACTAACAATAACATAGTGAAAAACGCTCAAGATTTACGATATTTATTCATATTTGTCGAATAAATAATTTTTATTGGTATTTAGATGTTGTGCTAGAAAGTTCTTGCTTCGATTGTGTTAGTTCTAAATAATATACAAATCTGATAGACATTATTATTTCCATGACTATTTTTTAATTTTTTAATAAGTGTGACTGATTTTCTCAGATGCAATATTGAATTTTCTGCTTGATAGTTCGACGATTAATTCAAGTCGAAGCTTTACCAAGAGCATTAAAGACGTGTGATTTTTTTTGTATTTTCCGTTTACTTAGTATGTAGTTTAATGTAGTTGTATGTAGTTGTGTTTTACAATCTTATCATTGATTTAAAAAACTGGATAATAATAAAAAGAAATAATAAGTACATAAATACTAACCTATCCTTACCATAATTTACAGTTTACACCCTTATTTATATCCACTTTAACGTAAAAATAACACAAAGCTATGATATAATAATGCTGTCATAAAATTCGATCAGACAATATCATATTTCCAATTCTGTCCAATAAACTCTGGTTTCAATCAGTATTTTAATAAAAATATAGAGTTATGAATTATTTAACGTCACGACAAACCGCTGACTCAATTACACGCTTGTAGCGAAATTCATTCATATATACATTTTAGGGTTCCGCAAAATATCGCGTTGTTTACTTCTTAGTATTTAAGAGCTTCTAATAAAGTATTACACGATCATTTTAAAATGTCACCGGTAAACTATCAAATACGGACAATTAGAATACATTTTTGAAATGGTAGTTTAAACGTTATTCGATGAATAATTTTTAACCAAGGATTGAAAAATCAGCCCAAATTTTCGATTGTTAATAGGGCCTTTTTTGCTTTATAAATTCTCGCCTTGAACACGACTTCTACGATCGACTATTACGATATTATTTTGCCTATTTGAATGTTTATTGTGTTTTATCATTGCGCTTCTTCTTAGTTTTACATTTTTCTCAAAATGGAGTGGTTCAGAGGTGAAATGTTTACAATATTATTTTCTGTAATATTAACGTTGTATCAAGCTTCAATAATTTTGTCTTTAATTAATGAAGCTAATAATTTAGATTGTTCTTGAGATTTTTATTGAAATGGTTTAAGATTAAAATTATACCTTATATAATTTTAGATTATTACTAGCTGTGCACCGCGGTTTCACCCACGGCATGTGTTATTTTTCTAGTTCTCGTTTTAGGTACGCGATAGAGTAACTAGAAATAAAAAAATGTGTGCGTGTACTAGTGTACACACGTAAGAAGTGAAACTTCATTATTACCTTATTTTTCAAAAAATAATTTCCTATATGCAACTTTACAGAAATACGTCGAATCACGCGTGGTAGGGATAAGAAAAAGATGGCGCGTAACGGAAAAATGTCACGCGTAACGAAAAAATGTTACAGTAAATTTTTGTCCAACCCCGATAAAGAAGTTTCACTTAAAAAAAAATTAAATAAATTAATTTTCTTAACACCCATCCGTCCATACTTTCATACTTTTGCGTCTATAATATTAGAATGATGAAACATTTTAATACCTGGCAACCCTATTCAGGCACAGATTGAACAGAATTCAGTTATTGCAAAACGTCAGTCACGACGGCTTTGTTATGAATATATAGCTCGTTAACTACCCGTTATGTTCGTAGCGATATTTGTTCAAAATTGTAAGCGTAAACCTTACACTAGAGCGCTTGATTTTGCTGACGAAAAATATAGCAGATTTTTTAAATGAAAATTCTTTTGGCGCGTCGAGATTAAAATTTCAAGGGCGCGTCATGGCAATACCGTCACGTCATGTAGTAAGGCAACGATTTTTGGTATCTTTGAATCTTGCCAAATAAGTTCCACTTCTGACATGTGTGCTCGCTCTTTTTTTCTAAGCCGAAAGTGCTTTAATTTTTAGGGGCGAGTCATGCGGAAGCACTTTATTTTTCAGCAGCAATTTACTGTTATAATATTTTAACTCTATCAATTACTTTTTCTAAATACCTATGTAGTTCAAATTTAATAAAAGTTTTCGACTAGAGATAGTGTAAACACATCTAATAAAAAACAGCCTTACGACTGTACTTTATCCATACTAACAAATAATTTCCTCATAATTGTAATGTAAGTTAAAATTATTTAAGGCGAAGAACATAGCAATTAAATTTTAACATCGCATTTAAAATAACAAGCTACCAACTGCTAAACAATCAAAGCATTACCACACATAGCATTAAACATTACATTTACAAACGCCCACCTGGCTTCTATCTGGACATCTATCTCACATTAGATCGTATCAAATCAGATCAGTGCAATGGTGCGGCCACACAGGGCTTCCTTGTAATAAATATTAAGTAGTATCGTAGCGTTGTGTTACAGTACCTTTATAGTTCATCGGAGTTGGATTGCATTTGGTCTTTCAACTTTTCAATGTTATAAAATTAAATAATACAGGTTCTTTTACCTAGTTGCTTTTAATACTGAAAAAAAATGGCAAGATTCAATAACAACTTTCTATTCGTCTAAAATAACATTTTCCAATATAATAAAATTAAGATTCCTATCTTCACTTATGTTATCAGTGTCAGTCAATTTGCTAAAGCATATATTTTAATTCTTACCTAAAGAAAGCTTGAAAAAGTCAACTGTCGGAGTAAATATACCTAAATAAAAATAAATACAAAACTGAAAGACAATCTATAAAATCTACAAACAAGCCTGCTTAACACAAAATGACATTTAAGAAACAATGATGTTTTTGATACGTAAAACATTAAAATACTATAGACTATGGTCTGTGTACAGCGGATAACAGAATATATTGTGTGTTAATGCTGACTCCCTGACGCGCCTCGAGTAATTGAATATTTCCTCGCATTTATCATACTCCCTACCGAACTATTGAATTTATATTTCTGGTAGAGGTACATTCGGTTCAGAAAAACACTTCTTTCACATAACTATACGCATAATCTGTGAACATTTATAGAGATCTCCTGGTTGAATTTGGCCTTGAGCTGTTCTGTTCCAACTGAGTGAGGGACATATTGCAGTGCGCAAATATGCGCTAAAATGTTTTCAAATACTATATAAATAACTCCTAAGCTCCTTAGCATCAAAATATTCGTATCAAATGTCACAATAACATTAAGACATACAGAAAACTAATAAATTAACGTATAACGCATTAATATATTCTCACAAGAACAAGAAGATAAAACTAAGATTGCTGAACTTCATATTTGTTTACAAAACACGCTGCAGCAATAAAAGAAATACTTCAAATGTCTTCTCTCATTCCTATACCAAAAGCAGAATTAATATATGCCGGATAGATCAAGGCAGTTGATAAAAAGACATCAGAGTGAAACAACTGTTTATACAAAGTCGTAAAAATAATCCGACTCAATCAGGCAATAAATGAAATAATAATAAAAACGGTCAAGGCACGCCTCCACACCATAAAGGGTTCTGCATGTTTAATAGTTTAATATACTAGCTTTTATTATGACTAATCCATGCTATTAAATGGGAGAGGGTATCATTTACTACGTGTTCTTTGATTTCGATAATCTGGGTAAGAAATTATTATGTTCATTATTGTTTAATGAAACCTATAGAAGGAGC
The DNA here is from genome assembly GCA_907164665.1 of Colias nastes. Lineage (NCBI taxonomy): Eukaryota > Metazoa > Arthropoda > Insecta > Lepidoptera > Pieridae > Colias > Colias nastes. Next base: position 5,609 of record CAJQZM010011043.1, on the reverse strand, counting down.
TTTTCCGTGAGCAAATGTACATCATACGTAATGCAAGCTTTTTATTACTAAATATTAAACACAAAGCTCAACATAGTATATAATACTTAGTGTGTGTTGATGATCATACCTACGTCAGCCACGATATTCAGTTAGTAGTAGCTCTCTACAACTAACCAAATACCGTATGAATTTTAACCAATTTCACAGAATATACAGGGAATATACAAGTACCTATAAGTACGCTTAAACACATGCTCTAGTTATAAAAGGGCTTTTTACCGGAAACAAAAAAGCGATAAAACAGAGGCAGAGCTGATACCTCTACATGTTTTACATTCCAGAAAGATCGAGAACTAAAAAGAATAGCGAAATATATGCAATATTCTTCACTATAACTACATAGTATTCAGCAATGTCGCTTCCCGCGTTTGACTGTATGCTTATCTTTAAAAGTACACAACGGTTTTTTATGCGCTTTTTTTTAATAGATAGAGTGATTTAAGAGGAGAATTTTAGTATATAATTTAATAGGTGACTTAAGTCAAAGCGGGCGAAGCCGCGGGTGGAAAGCTAGTTTTGGATAAATGATATAAAATTAAATTATATACACCAAAATATTTCGCTCGCAGAACCCTAATAAAGAAGCTACATTGCAATCAACGGATTAAGTTTATCTTTATGATCTATGACTGTGGGAACTGGTAGCGGCGTAAAAACATCTTGTGCATTATATCTACGTAAACTATGCTATAACTAAGAACTCTACTGTGTATATTGTATAATATGTATATTGTATAATATAGAAAATGATTCGCAAAATGTTGGTAAGCGCAAAATCTCTGACGGCTGAACCGATTTTGTTACTTCTTTTTTTTATTAATATTGCTTGAATTATGAAGATGGTTCTTATCGAGAGCTGTATGCTGGTATAATATTCTATGTATGCTGGTGCTAGGTCAAGCTAACGATATCAATGTCGACATCAATATCATAATAATCGCGAAAACTTTTTGTAGAGAAAAGCTTTTACGGCCTTTAAATTCATTCATCTTTTGTAGAGCAAAGCTTTTACTGCCTTTATTCATTTAACTTTTGTAGAGCAAAGCTTTTACTGCCTTTATTCATTCAACTATTGTAGAGCAAAGCTTTTACTGCCTTTATTCATTCAACTATTGTAGAGCAAAGCTTTTACTGCCTTTATTCATTCATTAATAGTAGAGATCGAACAAATAATGTGGGCGCAGTGCAGAAGCCTCGATCTTCAAAAATGAATGTTGATATATTATTGTTACAACTTTTCTTTATCTGTGTTAGTTTTGTAGTAGAGACTCACATAATTTGTATACACGTATCATAAACATATAAAACCATCAATATCATCGATTACTATAAGTGTAAACACAATATAATTTTAGAATACGGAAATCTATTTTCTTGTAGCAGACCATGTAGAAGCAAAGTTTGATTTAATTACGTCACAACTCGTTACTACCAATCCTTCTAAGTACAATTTACATAGCCGTTCCTCATTTTACACGGCTCTTATCTAACGCATCAAGAGATCATATCTCGATCGTCGATTAAGGATATTTGCAAAAAGTAATTAAAACGGGACCCCCACTGTGCTGGAGTTAATTAAAAGGGCTCTGCTTATAATCCCTTCCTATTATGACCATTAAACATGCCAGTACTTTTTAGGTAACATTGTGCGGAATCAATGTCTAACAAAAAACTGACGTGTGGTTACGCAGGGCTTTTTAGGAAGATCTAAGAGAATCAAGTTAGTGTAAAGAGAGATTTATGTGTGGCACGGCAAGGATTTCCACGACTTAATACTGCACTAGAGGTTGGTTTGTATATAAAAACTTCGATAGGTATGTCTGATAGGGTATTCAGAATCCGGAATCGCATCTCCTTTTGATCGTCGATCCTAAATTCCATATACATATGTATGAATTTTATAAATATTGTTATAAATTCAACTGATACGTGGAAGACCGTGTAAGTATGTAGGTAAAAACTAAATGCTCACAGGTTTTTTTGCAAACAAGTTTCGAACAATAAACAAAAGCGTTGAAAAAACTCGTTAAAATGAATAAATACCGCCATTGAAATTCTATTAGAATAACACAAACAAATATTCAACAAAAACGATGACCTGAAAACAAAAAAGGGGACCGAATTTGTAAAATGCATAAACGCTCGCATAATTATATTATAAAGGCTGCAAAAGGCAAAAATAATGTACTAATTAGTGGTGGTAATTAGTAATTATTAAAATTTATGCCTGTTTTAAGATGCCTACATAATTTATGTAAGTCTATACAATGTTTCAAAGGCTGTTAAAATAGTCCTTGTTAATTAAGTACTAAGAACATGTTTACCTATTTAATTTGTGTTTGTTAAATATTGTAATTAATTACGACGAAGATACAAAATAAAAACATCAGATATTATATTTCTGCATAATGCAACATCTGAAACAAGGTTTGAATATTAAAAATAAAAAATGAATTAATGAAACGTTATTAGTAAGTAAAATAAGTACCTACATTTATGCTTATAATAATATTATGATAATCAAAAATCGAACCTGAACATGTTTTATATAAAATTTGCATCAGTGTATAATTTTTATTTTTAACTAAGAATTTTATAAATTGATTATCTATTAAATCAAACATCATAGAGCTATAATCCTTATCCGTGTTACTATCAATGAAAACAAAAAAAAAATTGTTCATAAATTTTTAATAATCAATATTCAATTAAAATAATAACCTATTTGTTGCTTAATGCACACCCACACACAAATTATCCAGAGATGAAATAACTATAATTATCTCAGTAATTGATAAATGAAATATCAATTTCCTGTCTCTTCATATAATGAATCACATTGTAAATTAATAAGATCATGAGTTATTGCAAATTAATCTTATAATAATTTATTGCTTATTGCTTACGCTTTCATTTGAGCGCCAAAAATTTGTATTTAAATGAATATTGTTTATTCGATATATTTATATTAACGAATAAAATTAGACATTAGTTCTCTCCCTTTTATAACTTGGTACGTCATAAGACTCACTTTTCACTCTTGTCAAATTATTCCAAATGCAAAAAAAAATTATTAAATTAAATTAATTTGTAAATAAATTAAAAATACGATTTCCTGTCTCACTGAAAAAAAGACACCTGTAAAATAAATAAAGATTAAAAAACAAAGCTCATGACTTTAATAATCGAGTTTAAAGTAGTCGGTTATAAACAAACATACAGGTAAAGCTAATGAAAGCGTGTTAAAAATAAGTTTCAGAGTCCACTTATGAGCAATTACTATGGTAGGTACCAGTAAAAATTACCTTACATTTTAATAAATATTAAACTACAAACGGGGCGTGTACCCAAAACTAATTCGCTACATTCAGCTTCTGTAAACGTAATTTATTGCTTCTAATTTCATATTTAATAAAATTAATGACCAAAAATCCAAACGCTCGTGAAAATTTTTATAAACCACACCTGTATTGCGTGGGCACAATTTTAAGACTTGATTTATCGTCGATAATACACTTATGTTATTACGGGGTAATAATTTACTGAAATATCTATTTTACTATCTATTTTCTTAACATATATTATAGAACTGTAAAATGTAAATGCTGGTAGTTTCCCTCTATCATTATTTCTTAAATGAACGCGTAAAGTTAGGTTGATTTTGAGTATCATTATATTTAATCAAATATCTAATTCTCATCTTCAACTAACATAATTTTATTTAATTACTATAAAGAAAGAATGGAAAAACAAATAATGCAGCAAAATTATTTTAATTATATCTCCATTTAAACTTCAACGTATTTAATATTGTAACAAAATTCGATTATAAACTAAAGAAACTAAACAATAATATATAAATATTTGCATTATAAGATAATTTCAAAATGTAAGGACACAAAGGTGCAATAAAATCTATACCTAATACTTATCTTTAATTCCTTGTTCCAATCTCATTAATTCTATTTAATATTATCCTACAAAATATCAAATACATACTTAATAGACAATATCTAGAAGCAGTTCTCAATTAGAAACCATTGGATAATAAATACCATTAATTCTTCAACGCCGACCTATTTACAAGCTGACTGGTCTTAGTTGTTAAAAAAATATATTTAGGATCAGCATTTGTGTATTCCCAAAGACTATATTATTATAGTTCTCATGAAAGATTAAACCAAGCTTATGTCGGTTATTCAACTGTATATAAATCCTACTAATTGTAAAAAACGAAAGTTTTGTTATATTTTTCACTTAAAATTAACGAAACTGATCTAAAATTTACCTACGCAGCCACACTAGGCTACCATGCGAGTGAAACCGCGATCTGCAGCTAGTATTCTATAGGTAAATTATTAAACACATCGCTATATCACTCTGCCTAAGCGGAACCTTCATTATGTTTCACGAATAAAGTGCGTATACATTCAACATCACTTTGCATTTAGAATATTAGACATAGTCAAATACTGTACCTACAAACTACATATACAATCCATTCTAATATTATAAATGCGAAAGTAACTCTGTCTGTCTGTCTGTTACTCAATCACGCCTAAACTACTGAACCAATTTTCATGAAATTTGGTATGGAGATATTTTGATACCCGAGAAAGGACATAGTAGTAGTATAGTGAAGTCCCGTGTCCCCGTAGTGGGGTAAGGGGCAGATGCATTATGCATACATCTGTTTCACTGATCGATTTTCTTTAGGGATAAGTAGGTGATCAGCCTTCTGTATCCTACCAGACCGAGACATTTTTTTTTTTCTTCGTCTCCACCGGGAATCGAACCCAGGACCCCTCGGTTCTACGCTCACGCGTCAACCACTGTACCAAGGAGGCGGTCGGAGAAAGGACATAGGCTACTTTTTATCCCGGGAACATAACGCAATCTCGGAAATCCCACGGGAACGGGAACTATGCGGGTTTTTCTTTGAATGCGCGGGCGAAGCCGCGGGTGGAAACCAAGTAGGTATACATAATTATAAGCGACAGTAAGCTGTCTGATAAATACCGCTGTCTTCCTACAACAAGAGGTATTTGTTAAATATAAAGCCGAGTATTCACTGGAACAATAAACCGCCGATTTAGTGTTGTGTACTTACCTTAGTTTCTAAGAAAGCTTTTACTGCACACGATGTCTCCGTAATGTTATAAATTCATTTACCTACGACATTCTATTTAAACGATGTATTTTCTGGAAAGACGCGTCTTGATTTGAAGTAATACTTGAAAATCCAATAAAAAATACTTGTTATTACGACTAACTATGTATATGATTGAACGTAGTTGTCGCAAATCAATTAAATATATTGACTTCTTTCGTATTTCATAAAAACATCAATTGTGGCGAATTTACGGATAAAAATGAGTTTATTTTTGAGACAACAAAGAGCATGCCTACCTTTCTAATGTTCGAAACAACCTATTCATCAAAAGAAATAAATAATATTCCATTATGTTCCAAATCTATGCATCTCTTCTTCTTAACAAAATCACAAACAAAACCCATTTGTAAACCTATAAATAAATCCAAACAATAATGTAAAAGCAACTTTATAC
>CAJQZM010011042.1:0-18218 GCA_907164665.1 Colias nastes | reverse complement strand
AAGCTATGCAATAGCTTAAAATGCGTGAAATGTGATTATTTTTTTTTTATTACTGCCACGAACTGACATGCATTTTGCATTTAAGTATTTTGGATGAAAATGTATATTGGCGAATAAAATTAATAAATTGTATGATTATTTGAAAGTGGTGTAGTTTTTCTTGCTAGAGCGATAGTTTTCTACATAATAATTATTATATTCAACTAGTGTCGTGTGTAGTGGTTAAGTGGTAAAGGCGGTATAATTATTTATATTGTTCTTCTCGATTTTGTTTAAAATATGTGAGTTTCTATAGTAGGGGACACAATTTATGAATCCTGTTTTGATTTGTACTTACTCGAGACAACGTAAATAAAGCAAGGATTTATGTATAATAGATAATTTCAATGGATTAAAATTAGCAATACGCATGTTTATAAGTATTTTTAAATGGTCAAAAAAGCTTATTTATGTTATCCACGGAACAAAAAAGTGAAATAAATTAGAAATTCTTTTACTTGTTGACGATCATATTATTTGTTTAAATTTTTAACTCTATGCAAATATATTGTTAAACATATTTTTACGAACTTATGCGTAGATGGGGGTTCGATTCCCGGTGGAGACGTAGAAAAAAAAATGTCTCGGTCTGGCAGGACACAGGAGGCTGATCACCTACTTGTAAAAATCCTAAAAGATCAGTGCAACAGATGTATGCATAATGCATCTGCCCCTTAACCCACTAGGGGACCCGGGACTTTATGTGTTAGTCTATAGAAATATGTTATTGAGTCATCTAGTACATAAGCTACATCACCGCCACATAATATTATCAAAATACATTCATTTTTTTCATTCCGTTTTTGAGTAAAGGAGTAACAAAGACTTACAATTTTTGACGTGACAACGTCTTATAATTCGATAGAGCCGGCTACACGCACGAAAAAACATGACTCATGCGGCGTTACCTCGCTCTGAGGCGTTCCATGTAAGGCTTGAAGTGCAAGCGAGAGCGCGGAACGAGCGATAAAGAAGCACAATCGGCCTTAAGACGTTGTCACGTTCAACTATTGTCAGTAAACCGACTTTACAGACAACCATTTTTTTTTTTAAGTTTTTTTTAATATGCATTTATAATATATGATATTCCAAACAAAAAATCAATCCAGTTAATTATCATTTCTACACATAATACAAAAGATAAATGGCTCATTGGAAATTGTTTTGACGCTCTCATTAGTCAGAAGCGCGGTTTTGATGTGCCCGTGACAAATTGCTTTCGCACAACACTGAATATATTTATTTATATAAATTGGGTGTATCTTTATTTTGTGTAAATTTTACTTTTTAGGCCAGAAATATAAGGAAAGTATTTTTATGATTTTGTGAGGCTTTTTTAGGTCAGAAGGCTAGTGAATGTTTTTTATGTTATAAGAATCGTAATTTAGGCCTTAAAGATTGCTGTCATTACTTTGGTGAGGCGTAGCGTGCTCTAAATTTTGCAAGTGATATAAAAAAACATAATAATTTATATTATATAGCCAGTAGCCACATAGGTTCATTAGTTTGATAGCTACAAACATACACAAAGTATAGTCATCCATACTACTTAATCATAAAATAAATCGGTTTTTTTTCATACTTTCAAGTTATAGGTATAAGGTAGGTAAGTTATTTAACAAAAAATAATTAACAACACATAGAGCTTCTAAGTTTTTTTAATAAAAGTTCGTAATATTGATTTGTTTAAATTATTTTTCAGAGTTATGATTTCTCAAGACTATTATGATAGGTACTCTTCATCCATACAAAATCTAGTTGTAAAAGTATAATTTAAATCTTTTAAAAGCCAAAATAATGGATTCAAAGCGCCATCGACGTGGCATTAACTTTTGCTCGAAAGGTGATAAATCAAGTTACTCCGGACCTAGTTGCGAATGCTCTGAATAACTTTGTTTATTTTTCTTTTTAACAAGCTGTATACAGTGACAGTGAGATATATTTTATAGCTATAGAAAAAGGATATTGTTAAATTATTATTTACTAGCTTTCCGCCCGCGGCTTCGCCCGCTCTCTCTAAAACCTAATAAATTATTATACACTAAAACCTTCCTCTCGAATCACTCTATCTATTAAAAAAATCCGCATCAAAATCCGTTGCGTAGTTTTAAAGATTAAGGCATACATAGGGACATAAGGACAGAGAAAGCGACTTTGTTTTATACTATGTAGTGATTTCTATATTATATAGGTATTACCTACTCTTATCACTACACTAGGCTGCGCTCCGCGGTTTCACCCGCCTGGCTCCGCTTCTGTTGGTGTTAGCGTGATGATATAATAATTATAGCCTATAGCCTTCTTCAATGAATGGGCTATCTAAAACCGAAAGAATTTTTCAAATCGGACCAGTAGTTTCTGAGATAAGCGCTTTCGAACAAACAAACTCTTCAGCTTTATAATATATATAAAACAAAGTCGCTGTCGCTGTCTGGCCTGTGTGTATGCTTAAATCTTTAAAACTACGTAACGGGTTCTGATAAGGTACACAAAATAGATAGAATAGTTCTTGAGGAAAGCTTAAGTATAATTTTTATGATTTTTATTTTTATTTAAAAATGTAAAAGCTTCTTGTAACTCTTTAAACCTCTCTCCAACCTATTTTATTAATAATACATATTTTAAACGCTTACATTTCGTAAAGACACTCATAAAAGAAACAAAAAAAAATCGTTTATTACCAACCCATAGCTTATACTTAGTAAAAAAATAATTTCAACAAAACACCGAAATTACGAGTTCCTTAATACCGAAGATCCCGTAAATATTTTACTTGTGTTTTTGTAAATCCCCAAATGCCGCACTAAATAAACAGTGGTTTAACTTTAACCTCTGTTTACTGTAAGTATAAATGTGTCAAAAGTTATGGTTTTATGTGTTGACGGAGAATCTTCGGGACATCGTTTGTTTTCGAATGCCCACTTGCTTGGATTTTACTCTTTTTACTGCATATGTCAATTGAAAGCAAGCTCTTGTTTTACTTTCTTTTAGCTGGCAATGTGATTTGAAAAGTCGGTATTGTTATTTTTATATACATTGACCTATAATTATTAATTATTATCTAAGTAAGTGTTGGTAAGTTAAAGTTCAAGTGGGAATAGCTTTAGCTCCTCGTCACCGATTAAAATAAATAAGTAAAACACGCATTTTAAATCTCTTACGGAACTTTACTTTTTATTAGGTATAACGAAGTAATATAATATTTCATATTCTATATTTTTTACTCGTTTCTTGTAAAATCCAAAAACAATCATTTATGATAGCATTATACCGCCAAACTTCCTTGAATTGTACCGCACTGATCTACAATGCAACTTTTCACAAAGAAGCCGTGGTTTGAAGCTGGTATATTTAAATTATTAATTACTACATATTATTTAGATGTGCTATTTATTAAATAGGTTTGATGTCGGTGCACGGGCTTAATACTAAGTGTTTGGCACCGACTTTAAACCTATTTAATAAAAAGCACATCTAAATAATATGTAGTAATTAATGATATCAAATCTTTTTTATTTTGTACTTTTTCGTTTTTGAAGTCGGTTGTTATTAACGCAGTTATTTTTATTTAATACTTTTTAGTGTATTTTTCAACACGAATCAAACGAGCCCAATCTCGATAAAGTTGAGTCAATATATTACTAAGTTCCTATGGCCACCTTCCGATTCCATCATCAAATCAGCTCTATGTCATGATAATGTTTCATCGCTATCCAATTTACATACGTATACAAAATTTCAGCTCAATCGGTTACCGGGAAGTGAAACAAAGTTACTTGCTACATTTCAATTATGTCATCGAGTACAGACAAAAATGCTCATAAAATAAAAACTACTGGGCCTATCCGAATAAAATTTTTATGGGGCCAATTCGATACCATCCCGCATCGAACAAAAAAAGAATCACGTAAATCGGTTAAGAAACCTCGGAGTAATCGGTGTACATACATAAAAAAAAATATACCGGCTGAATTGATAACCTCCTCCTTTTTTTTGAAGTCGGTTAAAAATCGTTTAGCAAACTAAATTAACCACAGAGATAGAGTATACTACCACTACTTATATACTTATACGACGCGAGTAAAGCCGTGGTTTGAAGCTGGTATATTTAAGAACGAAGAAGTCGTCGTTTAGCAAACTAAATTGGAATATAATGGAAAAAATCTAAGTAATAACAAAGATGAGAACTAATAATCATTTTATTGATAGAATATATCGTGATAACCTTGCTATTACTAATCACTATCCTTACAAAACATTAGCTTGTAAGGATTAATTTAAATTGTGTGTTTTAATGTTTGTTTCTCTTTCAGGCAATAACTACTTATCGGATCTACAATGAAACTTTTCATAGCGATAGAGCATAGTTTAGACTACCACTATATTCTTATACGACGCGAGTAAAGCTGCAGTTTGAAGCTGGTATATTTAAGAACGAAGAAGAGATCGGTCGTTTAGCAAACTAAATTAAATCGAACATAATGGAAAAATTCCTAGTAATAACAAAGATCAGAACTAATAATTATTTTATTGATAGAATATATTATCGTAATAACCTTGCTGTTATTAATTAATAATTGTAACATCTGGATCTGTAGTAAAGAGGAATATCTACCTATCAAGATATGTAATTGAATTAAAAGCTTAGGCATAAAAATATTATGTTAGATGTCTTTTTCTTGACGTTAGGTATATTTATCTATATAGGTATAGTTTTTATGCTAATTTTTGGCAAAAGCAAAATGAAATATGAATTACAACTTATTTTATTTGCTAACCCACAATATTTATTTTAGTTCTTAATTACTTAAGAATAAAGTAAATATTATAAACTTTCATGAAACAGTTTGCTATTCGCTTATAAAATAATTTCTGAATCCTACTAATATTATAAAGCTTGTTTATAAAGCTTGAAGAGTTTGTTTGTTTGTTTGAACGCGCTAATCTCAAGAACTACTGGTCCGATTTGAAAAATTCTTTCGGTGATAGATAGCCCATTTATTGAGGAAGGCTATAGGCTATATTATATCATCACGCTAACAAGAGCGGAGCAATGCGGGTGAAACCGCGGGGCACAGATAGTTATAGATAATGCGAAAGTTTGTGAGAATGGATGGATGTTCTGTCACGATGATGATGACTCTGTCACGCAAATACTACTAAACTGATTACAATGTAATTTAGTATATAGGTAGTTGAAGACCCAGAATAAGCCGAAGGCTACTTTTTATCCCGGAAATCCCACAGGAACGGGAACTATGGGTTTTTCTTTGAAATCGCGGGCGAAGCCGGGCGGAAATCTAGTATACTATACAGCTTCGAAGACTAATAATAATCAAGATCTTACAAAAAGTGCATCAAGATAGTTAAATTACAAAAGAGTACTAACTAGCCGTCTTTGAAATGAAAACGTCTTAAAAGCTGTTGTTTTTTTAATTTTAATTCGAATTCCATTGAAGCTCTGATTGAAAGTGGGTCAACGATAAATTGGATTTGTTTCACCCGATGAGATAATAACGAATAATCTTTTAAAGTTTAGGTACTGAGTTCTGTGTAGTCTGTGTTATGGTTGTACTGATTTTAATAGACTGTGGTTGGTGGTTTAAAAATGATGAAAAAAAGATGTCTCTATGATACTTTTTGAAGAAAACACATTTTAACAAGTACTCGACTTATTCTATACTAATACATACCTGACACTATATAGTATAAACTAAAGTCGCTTTCCGCGTCTGTCTGTATTTATGTATGCTTAGATCTATAGATCTACACAACAAATTTTGATGCCGTTTTTTTAATAGAGGGATTCAAGAGGAAGGTAGTATTTAATTAATTTGGTTTAAGAAAAAGTGGGCGTAGCCGCGGGCAGAAAGCTAGTTCAGTATAAAAAAAATATTATTTTTTATTTGTTAGTTTCATACGATATTTTACTATGAAAAAGTTCCACATTTACCGAGTAACATGTATCATATTTTTGTTTCTCACAACAAAACCATATAAATCAAATCAAATGATTACTGAAGGAATACAAATAGGGAACTATTAATATTATTATATGAACAAAAGATAAGCAGAAGTGTAAATCAATTAGGAGACGGAAAATAACGCATTATTGCCGATTTTTCCTTCCACGTGAAGGAAAAATAAACGACCATTGAAAATATGTCATAAATTTTCCACTAATACTTTGATATTATTACAAGCTGCTAATGTTTTTTTTTGACGTGACAACGTCTTATAATTCGATAGAGCCGGCTGCACGCCCGAAAAAACATGACTCATGCGGCGTTACCTCGCTCTGAGGCGTTCCATGTAAGGCTTGAAGTGCAAGCGAGAGCGCGGAACGAGCGACAAAGAAGCACAATCGTTGTCACGTTCAACTATCGTCAGTAAACCTACTTTACAGACAACCAATTTTTTTTAAATATATTGATTTTTTAAAGAAATATTGGACTTCATTTTGATTTATTATTTAAATTCAAGCTGAGACAAGGCCAGAAATATTGAAATCCGTTCAGCCGTTCTTGAGGTGTATCCTTGTTTTATATAATAATTATTAATTAACATACAATCATAAAAGGAGAGGCTTATATAAAACTAGCTTCCGCCCGCGGCTTCGCCCGCGTGGTGTTTTGATAAAAGGTAGCCTATGTTCTTTCTCAGGGTCTAAAGATTGTCTGTGCCAAATTTCATCAAAATCGGTTGAGAGGTTTAAGCGGGAAAGCGTAACAGACAGACAGACAGAGTTACTTTCACATTTATAATATTAGTAGGGATGTATCTGGAACGGAAAATACACGGTTTCATAACGAAAGTTGAAGATACATCAAGAATTATCTGTAAGAATAAATCCCTTAATTAAGAAACTTCTTGCTTAGGCGTTGCTTTTAATTATTAATTTAAAGCCAACTCAGCTAGCGGTACTTTTCCTTTTAGGCATTTAAAAGTTATTTACGTTACAAATGTTATTGAAGTTTGATTTTGAGATTTTGTTAAATTGTTCTTCAATTTTATGTTTCGTGTAAATTTGTAATTGTTTTAATTTCAATTAAATCTGGTTAAAGTATTAATAAAACTGTATATTTCTAAGAAATTTCGCAGTTCTTTAAATAGATAATCTACTTATTCTCTGTAAAAATAGTATTTTAGACTTATACTTTTGTCATCAATTATAACTCTATAACGCAAAAGTATTCTCGATAAATGTATTTTTCACTGTAGCTCCTAAACTAGTGCTTCTATTCGACTTGGTCATAATTTAGTTTATCTGAAAAATTGATTGACAAAATATGCATATAATCAGCAGCTGAAACATTACAAGAGTCATTTGTGTTTATGGGCACTTATCAGGTTAAATCAGGTGACTTACATACCTTTTTCTTCTAGATATAAAGCTAACTTAACCACGTGGACCACGAGGAAATGCTATTTTTTATTTCAATCCTATATCATGTAGGGGTCTAGCACCCTCACTGGTGCGAGCTGGTCCAATTCGTGCCGAAGCATGCAAATGCAAAAGTAGTATACAGGTATTTTCTTTATACTTTATAGCAAAACTAGCGACCCGCCCCAGCTTCGCACGGGTGCAATCAGCAATGGCGGCCGGCCGGTACCGCCGCAAACGCTACGTCCCGCAATTTTTAAATCTGTAATATCTTCGAAAATATTCTCTTAAATCATACGGTGTAAAGGGCCATATAGATCTATATTAAATGAACAATGTATTCAAGGTATTTAATTGGTTAAGGATTAATGCTGTATTTGTTAAAATCGCTTCGAAAATTAGCCATTATTTGTCATAAAAAGTAAATGACAAAAAAAAGTTATTGTGGGTTATCCATAAGAGATAGACATATACCATCACGGACTTTTCTGTAGACCTTTTCAATGTGTACAACACTTAGTACATTATTTTGATAAAACTCGTAGGGTTCAGCCTGCGTTTGCAATGTAAGCGGAAAAAATGTAATTATTTTACGACATCACATTAGAAACCTCAAAATTAACAGTACTTCTCCACTATTTAATGGATGTTATTATACATATAAACCTTCCTCTTGAATCACTCTATCTATTAAAAAAAATTGCATCAAAATCCGTTGCGTAGTTTCAAAGATTTAAGCATACAAAGGGACATAGGGACATAGGGACAGAGAAAGCGACTTTGTTTTATACTATGTAGTGATGATACACGTGAAGCATGTTTCATGAGTTTCATTGTTAAACCTAACATTGTTGATGAGGCATAAATATAACATTGTGAGCTAGTACTGACGAATCATAATTAACCTATTTTAATTGCAAAATTATGATTTATATAACAGAATCTATTGTTTAAACAGCTCATTGGATCGCTTAATGTGGAAAATGTTTTGATATTCACTGTCAAATGAAAAATTTGAAAAGCTTTTGAACATAGTAATATGCAAACGGTTTTCAAATTAATAGAAAATTATTTAAACTGATTGTTAGCCTGTGTGTCCATATATTATATAACCGGTAATTAAGGAATGCTGCTATACAGCAATTCTTAATGATACATAAAATAACGAATTGTTTTAATACAATTCTTAAATAGTAACTCGTTTTTCTTGGATGCATAGATATTAAGTTTAAGAAGGTTCTAAGGTGTCTTTTTATATTTTTTATTACAGTAAAATATATTAATTATACTATAATTTCTAAAGTATTAAAGTGTACTTAACTATTCGTCATGCCTTTCATTTAAGGAGCAGTAAAGAAATTCCCAAATTTATAGCCCACAGCTTGAAACATTAATGTGAAGCCAGTGATACTATCTAATGCAATAAAACTGGATGCCCTGTTTTCATGCACCACCAAATATAACTCATAACTATTTAGAGAATAACACATTTTATTTATTTAATAGCTGTGCTCCGCGGTTTTACCCGCAATGCTCCGCTCCTGTTGGTTTTAGCGAAATGATATATAGCCTATATCCTTCCTCGATAAATGGGCTATCTAACACTGAAAGAATTTTTCCAAATCGGATCCAAATCGCAAGATAAGCGCGTTCAAACAAACAAACTCTTCAGCTTTATAATAATCACTACATAGTATAAAACAAAGTCGCTTTCTCTGTCCCTATGTCCCTTTGTACGCTTAAATCTTTGAAACTACGCAACGGATTTTGATGCGGTTTTTTTTAATAGATAGAGTGATTCAAGAGGAAGGTTTATATGTATAATAACATCCATTAAATAGTGGAGAAGTACTGTTATTTTTGAGGTTTCTAATGTGATGTCGTAAAAAATTACATTTTTTCCGCTTACATTGCAAACGCAGGCTGAACCCTACGAGTTTTATCAAAATAATGTACTAAGTATTATACACATTGAAAAGGTCTACAGAAAAGTCCGCGATGGTATATGTCTATCTCTTATGGATAACCCACAATAACTTTTTTTGTCATTTACTTTTTACGACAAATAATGGCTAATTTTCGAAGCGATTTTAACCAATACAGCATTAATCCTTAACCAATTAAATACCTTGAATACATTGTTCATTTAATATAGATCTATATGGCCCTTTATACCGTATGATTTAAGTGAATATTTTCGAAGATATTACAGATTTAAAAATTGCGGGACGTAGCGTTTGCGGCGGTACCGGCCAGCCGGGCCGCGTATTGCCAAACTGTATACTGACCCAGACCGGGGTTGCCCGTTGCTCTGAGTTCGATCGCAGTTTGCCTTTATAGTTGAAGAGCAAACTGTATACCTATTCAGAGCGTGTCTGAATCGAAATACATTTTGCTTTAAATACTTGAGCAAAATACATACGAGTCCAGACGTCCATGTGAAACTTCTTTAACGGGGTCGGATAAAAAATTAGTGTAACATTTGTTCGTTTCGCGTGACATTTTTCCGTTACGCGCCATCTTTTTCTTATCCCTACCACGCGTGATTCGACGTATTTCTGTAAAGTTGCATATAGTAAATTATTTTTTGAAAAATAAGGTCATAAAGAAGTTTCACTTCTTATGTGTGTACACTAGTACACGCACACATTTTTTTTTTGTTTGAGTGGGAATCGCCCTAAAGACGCTTCAAGAGTTAACCTAACACGCTCGTCGCTTCGCTCCTCGCTACCTATTTGAATACTAAAAGTAAAAGTTAATCGTTTTTAAAAGCGACTTTAGGGCGATTCCTACTCAAACAAAAAAAAATCTACGTAGGTAGGTTAAAAAACTATTAAACTTTTATTTTTAATATCCAAATAGGTAGCGAGGAGCGAAGCGACGAGCGTGTTAGGTTAACTCTTGAACTGCCGCACGAGCCGAGCGAGCGAAGCGAGCGTGCCGCGGCAGCGGCCGGCGAGTGCCAGAAGCGACTTTAGGGCGATTCCCACTCAAACAAAAAAAAAACTACGTAGGTTTAAACTTTTGAGGTGTAACCTACACTAAATTGGTACTTTAAAGTGTGAAATTAACCTCAAACTAAAAAAAAATAATATAAAATAAAGGGGGGGCTCCGCGCCCCCCCCTTCACAGGGGGGTTTTACCCCTCCCCCTCCCCTCCCCCCGTTTTGAGGTGTTACCTATTCTAAAGTGCTTCCGATAAATGCACTTTTTTCGCACAAAAAATTATTAACTTTAAAAATTAATAACTAAAAAACTACAAGTTTCCTAACGATAATATTTTGGAATTACAATCTTACATTACCTAGCTAACTAAAAATATAAATATTTCCAACAAATTCGTGCGGCAGTTAACTAAAGCCAATCCAATTACAGATATTCGCATGTCACAGTTTGCTTTACATACAAGCGAGCAAAGTGCATACCTACTCAGATTGGTCTGAGCTCGTATATACTTTGCTCCAATTTTCAATGAGCGCGACGTAGTTCAGTACAGACTATGGGCGTCTGGGTCAGTATACAGTTTGGCAATACGCGGCCGGGCCGCTTTGTTTTTATATATGTCGTGGCCATATCGTACATTTGCTCATTTCATGAAATGATTGGCCATTTCACGAAATGGTCGCATTTCGTGAAATGGCCAATTTAGTTTGGCCACATCATGATGTGGCTTGAGCAGATCAATGATAAGAAATCGTTTCACGATATGGCCAACTAAACGCGCGGTTTTTTCATGAAATGATCAAAATTATTTGATCATATCGTAAAATAGTTACATTAATCATTGGTAGAGGCGCTGCAAGCTCTGTGTTTATGTGATAAGATGGCGGCCGCAGGCGAAAATTTAATTATTCGCAGTTAAAAACTTTATAATTCGTTTAATAACAATATGAAGAAAGTCATAGCAAAGAATTTACGACGAAGAGGTTCGAGTACTATGGAAAATGTGGATATCTTATATGTATTGAAGAAAAAATGCGTCTTAAATAAAATAATTTAAGACGCATTTTTTCTTTTAGGATATATATTTATATATCCTACTATATTATTATAATTGTTTGTTTTTTAAAAAGCGATCCGCTTCTGGCACTCGCCGGCCGCTGCCGCGGCACGCTCGCTTTGCTCGCTCGGCTCGTGCGTTGTTTATAAAAGTCTAACCTAACCTAACCTAACTGTTTTCTATTGCAAAAACGATTCGCTTCTGGCATTCGCCGGCCGCTGCCGCGGCACTAACTTAAATGACATTAAACAAGTTTTTAGAATATTCTGAATTTTTTTAATATTTTATGGACTCTTTATATTTTATACGATCTGGCCAAATGTGGATGACCAAATCGTGAAACGTTGACGATTTAACGATCTGATCAAACTATGTTGGCCATTTCATGAAATGCGACCATTTCGTGAAATGATCGATCATATCATGAAATGAGCAAATCTACGATATGGCCACGACATATACAACGTTCACAGTTTTTCTGTAGTGTATTTAGTATCAGCATTGCACCCGTGCGAAGCCGGGGCGGGTCGCTAGTAAATATATATAATATTTGTACTTTATTGTACAAACAAGAAAGGAGAAAGCAGAAAATGAACAATACGCTTACATAGCTACATACGCTTTCTTTGCATACAAAAAGTATCAATGTGAACATTCGTTTTAAACATACAAACACACAAGTTTAACGTACAACACTCCTTACATCAAATGTTAAACTATCTTTACTGAACTCATTACTTACAGGCGTCTGTTACTCAGTTCCTAGGTCTCCTAGACTCCTAGTCTAATTGGAATTACAAACAAGAACCACTCCAAAAGGGTTAAAGAAACACAATTTCCTCTGCAAATGTCTGTAAATTTCCCTCCAAATAAAATTATTCGCACATCAAACACAGGGTTCATTTGTGTAGAAAGTCATTTTTCTGCTTCGATGCCTTTGTGGATTTTATATTTAAATATATCTCGGGTAAGTGAGCAAGGGCATTAGCAAGTGGAGCTAAGAGCTTATTTTTATTATTTATAAATGGTAGGCTTAAATTGCTGTGGGATTTTTTTACTCCAATTCGATATTTCAAAAACAATGGACAGAATAATTATTGACCATTCAATATATGTATTTTATTGCAATTAGCGAATAGCAATTTACATGCGGTATTTTTGTAGACGTTTTAAGGACTTATAAGAAGAGCAGATACTATTCTTAAGGACTGGAAGGTCATGGGTTGTTTTTAGACGTCTTAAGAATTACTTATAAGACGTGCGTATACTATTCTTAAGAACAGGAAGGTCTATAACGAAACCCGTAAAGTTATGGTTGCATTTGGTAGTCTTTTCTGGTAGCTTTTTATATACAAGCGTCTATTCTTCTTCGTCTTCAATTAATAAACAGCAAGCAAAGCAATTATTTCTTCTCGATTTTAACATATTTTTATAGAATTTTTAGACGATAATACGCTAAAACAGTTATAATCTTGAACATACTCACATAATGTAAACATATTGCAATCCCAATAGATTTACACACAATTACGTAGCAAAACATTGCAGAACTTTTTTGAAGTCAGTAAAATAATATTCAGTTTCTCGCACACCAATGTAAAATACTATAAACAAAGAGATACAATGATGCAATTTAAATAAAGCTGTTTAAAAATGATAAATATACTTCAGGAGCTTACGCTTAGTATCCTCCCGTTGTCTGTGTGTGTCACTTTATATCGCATCATACACAGGAAGCTTATGTTCGAGTGGTACTATGGCAAGTCGACTTGAACTCATTGTTTTCTCACACTTTTTGTACCATGATTTTTATATTAATACTAGGTGTCCCGCCAAACGTTGTTCTGCCGTACTTTTGTCACTTTAGGGTAAATAACCTCCTCCTTTTTTTTGAAGTCGGTTAATAAAAATAGATGTTTGCCGATTCACAGATCTACTCAATAGGCGTACAAAATTTCATGATAATCGGTCCAGCCGTTTCGGAGGAGTATGGTAATTAACATTCACAATGTTAATTCACTGTCAATCACTTTCACTGTTCAATGTCACGAGAATTTTATATGTATAGAGAATAATTACCAATACTGTGATTTTTTCCATGTTTATAAGACGAAATGTCATTTATTTCTCGCTGTACTAACTATGATGGAAGCACCTTTAAAATCATTTCTATCCTTACAAAGACTTATTACTGTTACTATAATTACCTGGTAAAATCTAGAGTCAGTATAGTTAGTTGAAATTACCTCTTCATTAAGTATACAAGTTATAATATTATAACACGAATTATAAACGTTATGAATTTGAATTTACCACTGGCAATAATAGTTGAACTATATATTATTTTAGTGCCCAAGTATGCGCCCAAAATAGTCTTAAAAACTAGTGTCATGTCCTTGACATTTACTGTGTTAGGGCTTATTAATTCAATACTTTTCATGTCATCATTACACAATACACTCTTACGATAAAACCTACATGTATTCTTAGTTCTTTTTGAGTACAATTTCAATAGAGTGACTTATGAACATAATCTGTCATGTGTATTTTTGACGTGACAACGTCTTATAATTCGATAGCCGGCTGCACGCACGAAAAAACATGACTCATGCGGCGTTACCTCGCTCTGAGGCGTTCCATGTAGGCTTGAAGTGCAAGCGAGAGCGCGGAACGAGCGACAAAGAAGCACAATAGGCCGTTGTCACCGACTTTACAGACAACCAATTTTTTTAAATTTAGAATGTTATAAAATAGATTTTTTTACTTGTGAATCAAAGATTACCTACATAATTAGCTAGAGGTGTTTCAAAACACTAAAAATAGAAAAGGCACGAGACCTTTCATTGAAAATTGATTACTATTATACTATACACAGAATATTCGTAAATAATTTGAATATTACTTATTATTCTTACTATAAAGAAAGAAAGAAAGAAAACGTTTATTTAATGGCAATTGGCACATAGCCTCACAAGGATATTATGAAAACAATTTATACAATACTTACATGGTATTAAAAATACACGTTATTGTTTATTAAAATATAACCCTTAGTAGGGGATAAATAGCTGATATAATCCGATGACGCTATTCGGAATATGACACTGTGTTATAAACTGACTGACGTTTAAATATTGCGCTGTATTAAAACGTAATATAATAAATAATAATACACATATTTTAAGCATTTTACCTGAATATTAAGCTTCTAAATTAAAACAAATACATATGAATAGTTTACAAATAGGTATTATGTATTAGCTTTTTATTGGATACTAGCTGTGCCGCGTGGTTTCACCCGCATTACTCCGCTCCTGTTGGTCTAAGCATGATGATATTACTCGTGGATAATGTAGCTTTCGAATGGTGAAAGAATTTTTAAAATCGGTCCAGTAGTTTATGAGCCTATTCATTACAATCAAACAAACAAAGTTTTCCTCTTTATAATATTAGTGTAGACTAAAGCGCCTAAATTTAATTGTTTAGAAACTTTCATGTAATGTTTGATAGCTGCTGGCTAACTTTTTGCCAAAATATAATAAGTCAAATAAGAATTAGAATGACCAGCAAAGTTCTATTTAACATGTATTTAACTAATAAATATATACATAGAGATACCATATACATTCTATCAGCAAAATAAAACTATTCCAATATAAATAAGTTAATGTAAATAAGTTTTACAAAATCACGTTTGCGTATTGTTCGTATTATCTTTCCTCCTTAATACCCTGAACTACGAAAACAAAGCGACAAAGCGAAAATGTATTTATTTATTTCATGTGAAAATATGGATATTATGCGGCGTGGAAAAACATAATATTTGTGGTGTTTCTACTACATTTTGTTTTACTTACAATGCACAATAATTTACCAAAAACACTCTCGTTTAAATTTCTTATCCTTTACATTATATTACATTATTAACTAGCTGCGCCACGCGGTTTCGCCCGCGTGAATCAGTTTCTCCTTTAAATCCTAATGTATGGGAATATCAGTATAAAATATAATCTAAGTTACTCCTTATAACTTAGCTATCTGTCAGTGAAAGTCCCGTCAAAATCGGTATAGCCGTTCCAGAGATTAGCCGGAACTGTATATGATACGTCCATTCAAATTTTGCATAAGAACGCTATAATACAATAAAATCGACCCATTTCATTAAAACAATCTACGTTAGTTACTTCATCCATCCATACTTCATTCCATCTATCTTTTATTTAAAAACAGTATCAACAAAGAACCAAAATGACAATACAGTACAAAATAACCAATGAACTAAAGCAAGAGAAGTGGATCATACAATAACATAGTTATAACAAGTTTTCTATTAAATAAAATCGGAGAGTATCTTGTGTAACAGTATTTTACAATCGCGTAGAGTTGCTATAAAATGGGTCACGGAATGGTTTGATGTTATTTTATATGAAATTAACTGTAACTACCTATAGATTAGTTTTTATGAAGTCTCTCTAACCGAGTCGTGAATCGAGGTTTTGGGTTCCCAGGTGATAGGAAAGTTGTGTAACGTTTTTGGACAACCAGCCACCACCCACGCGTCCGCGTTAAAATGTAGAAGCCCTTCTGGCTAACATTGAGACACACCACACAAAAAAAAGACGTGTGGCACTCGGGGACTGCCGCGGTAAAGCTATTGCATGCTATGCCTTCAAGCCACACCTCCGCGCCCTTCGGAGTGGGGAGCGTGAGGTTTTTTCGTTACGGAATTTCTGGATTCGGTCCCCGCGCTCAAGGCCCGCGATAGAAGCTATGCAATAGCTTAAAAAAGAAGTTTTTGGATATAGAAAAGAAAATTAACCAAAAATGCAAAAATGTGTTAAACTCATCTTTCCCATACCGTCAAGAGCAGTAAATTATTATAATAATTGTAAGCTTATTGAATGTGTTTTTTAAAACTTAATTAAATTATTATCTTTAAGCGATTTATTACTTACATTTATTTAAGGCAACGTTGGATAACTATGAGGTAAGATAGTCCTTATGTTAAAAATAAGTCTACATGTATATAATTCTCCTGTTACAATCTTTATAAATAAATTTCTCCGATACATGAACATGTTTATATCAATACATTCTTCTTCCTTGCATTAAATAAAGAAAAGGAATAATCGAATAAATTAACGTCTAGAAATGATACTTCACTACATAGTATAAAACAAAGTCGCTTTCTCTGTCCCTATGTCCCTATATTATGCTTAAATCTTTAAAACTACGGAGCCGATTTTGATGCGGTTATTATAATAGATAGAGTGATTCAAGAGGAAGGTTTTAGTATATAATTTATTAGGTTTAAGACAAAGCGGGCGAAGCCGCGGGCGGAAAGCTAGTCAACAATATAATGGTATTAATTTCATTCTAGTAAATTCTTACAATAGATTGCAACTAAAGTTAGATACAATACCGTACATTTTCGACTTTATTCTATTAAACAAATATATAACCTACATACAAGCCTTCTCCGCACTTTGGAGGCTGTATTTCACAACCGGTCGAGCTGAAATTTGGCACATACGTAGCCTCTGGTTTTCAAGCAAATTTAAAGGTATATTTTTGAAGTCTTACTGTGGCTGGTGTTTGTAAATGATACCTGTGCAGTTAACATAGAGTTCAATTTGGATTGAATTATGTAAATATTAAATAGATTATGAGTACATTTTCTGTGATATTATGAAGAGGAAATATTTTGGTTCTGGTCATTTTATAATAGATAAATTCTTGATCTAATTCCAATTTTGGAAATTCTTTTTTACCCGTAAAATGCTGAGTGACATGGTCCATATTTTCCTTAGCTTCGGGAAAAGTCAAAAGGCAGTAGCTAGAAAACCTTTTTAAAAGAAAACCCACATGTCTTATGGTCTCGTTAGTGGATTATAAAATATATATTGTATAACGTATAATATGTGTTAATTCAGAAAACAATATTGTTGCAGTATTTAGCAATCCTCATTCTTCAAATGAACGTGTGTCAACTACGTAAGTTTTACATTCCACATACACTACAAATAAAATTAATCTATGTAAGAATATTGTAGGACGTAGCTTTCCAGTGTTTCTTTATAATTATAATTTTTAACCAACCAGGTTTAATTAATCATTTTTACTTACACTCGATAATTTTAATTATTATTAATATGATGTTCTAAAACAAAACAAAACATGGTTAAATTAAGATTCCATTCATCCCAAACCCAACACGTATAATTAAATATAACAAATTTGTTTGTCAGTTGTTTTGTCAGTTAAGTTGTGAACTTGTTGATTGCGAGTGATAGGAATCCTTAGTGAGGTCGTTGCTCTTTCTACTATCTATAATAATATTATAAAGCTGAAGAGTTTGTTTGTTTGAACGCGCTAATCTCGGGAACTACTGGTCCGATTTGAAAAATTTGTTCGGTGTTAGATAGCTCATTTATCGAGGAAGGCTATAGGGTATAATATAATTATATAATTACACTATTATCATCACACTACGACCAACAGGAGTGGAGCCACGGGTGTGAAACCGCGCGGAGCCGCTAGTATAATACAATTAATTCATGAAATACGAAACGCGACACTGTTCATAATAATTACAATGAACCTGGTTATATTTACTATCTATTTTGTAAGTTCAATAACCTTTGGAAGTTTGAAGAATGTTTCAATGAACGTATTTTATGAAGTTGTTTAATTGTAAATTCAAGTCTTCTGACAGTACTGTAAATCCTATCCTACTAATATTATAAATGCGAAAGTTTGTATGGATGTATGGATGTATGGATGTATGGATGTTTG
>CAJQZM010011041.1:0-10798 GCA_907164665.1 Colias nastes | reverse complement strand
ACTTAACTGATGGTAATGCATATTGCTATTTGAAATAATTATAAATAACTTCGTACTTGCAATTTTTTGTACTTCTAGGAGTGTTCTAGTATGTGTTTACTGTTGTAAGTATTGCAAATACAATACATACGTATAAATATGGTTTTAATATAGAACATGAGTTAACATAGCTTGTTAAACAGTATTTTATTATTATTATTCTTTATAAGGATGCGTATACGGTTTTATGTATATTGTTACATTACAAATATTTTACGATGTCTCCATTAAACGAACGTAAAGATTTCGAGACAGCAACCTTGCTCAAGCTCATAGCTCCCTTCAAAATCACTCCAGACATTCAAAGGCCCATAAATATCACTCCAACAACCAAACACAAAACAAATTACACGAATTTACCGTTCATTTATCACTTTCCACATCGCCAAGCCCTTAATCTCGGCGCGACATATCATCTCGATACCAATTACTAATGTAAATAAGCAAAGGTAACCTTGGTAGGGATATACTTGATAAATGGCAGCAATTGGCAGTTATTGCAAGTCATAACTCGAGAGGAGACACGGATCATATCCTCGTACGGGCGAAAAATAATGATTGCCGCTACGTGGTGACCAGCCCCCCTAGCCAAGTGGTTTTCTGTTAGCGTAGCGTTCAATAGAATAGACTACGAATGTATGAGATTGACGTAAGCTGTAGATCGTTTATCTACAGCTTACGTCAATCTCATACATTCGTAGTCTATTCTATTGAACGCTACGCTAACAGAAAACCACTAATTGGCTAGGGGGGCTGTCGAGATACGTTATCGACTACCTTTGTTTTGGGACGCTTTTGATCGAGTTTATTTATATGCAATTTTTTCATTTTGTCTTGTATTAGCATTTTATATTTCATATAGGTACATACAGATATTGGAATTTAACTAATTAAGAGAAATGTAGGTAAGTGTTTAAAAGTATCAATTTAAATTATTGTACCTACCTTTTCATCAATAATTACTATAAATTGTATATCAACATCAAAGCCTCATCATTTCACCGATCTACGTTTCCACACAAAGCCGCATACAGCCTCTCCAGTAAGCTTTATAACATAACATAGCAACTATATTTCTAAATACGCATTTCTCTATGTTTTATAATTACTGGGCAGAATCGTAGACTGAAATACTCGTAGTAACTAGTACTAATCTCTTATTTATAGAACGAATTCGCCAGTTCTCCATTACAGCGTTCCTAAAATAATGAAGCGTCTCACGCTCAATAGCGAAGAGTAAACTATTTTGAAATACGTCAAACGCACGTCGGGTATCGTATTAATAAATAATTATTATGAAAGCCAGCGTCACTCATGATTATATGCGTGAAGATACAATGATCCGGCCCGGTGCTTTAGCGAGGCAAAATGGCTGTAATAGCGAATAAATACGCATAAAGTAATAGATTTATGTTTGATATAGTGTGTTTGTGAGAACGCTGTTTAAAATATAATGTCTTTGTAGGTATGAAGATGAGATTTTGTATTGAAGTGGAAAATATTTTACGTATTATTATAACATTATTCGAATGTGTTTTTCGAAATAATTTTGCGAAAAGTGTTCCCATTTCTATGGCAAAGTATTGTAGTTTTTAATTTTAAAAATGTGCTTACTAATTATGTTCACATGAATACGATTAATAAATATGCCTTTATCTCAAAACTCTGAACTCATCAAAAATTACATTATCCGAACTTCATTACTAACCAATATATTACGTACCTACTCTATAACTCAATACGTGATAATTCCGGATACCTCATTAAATACATTATCGGCTCAACAAAAAACAGTTACAAGTTCGCTCGCGTGATAGATAGCGATCGTCGATATTATCAAGGGCAGCACAAGCTAACAATTATTACTGTAATGCTACCGCAATTATATTATACTAGCGACCCGCCCCGGCTTCGCACGGGTGCAATGCTGATAATAAATACACTACAGAAAAACTGTGAACGTTGTATATAAAAACATAGCGGCCCGCTCCGGCTTCGCACGGGTATAAAATATATAGCCGGGCGGCCGTTCGGTACCGCCGCAAACGCTACGTCCCGCAATTTTTAAATCTGTAATATCTTCGAAAATATTCACTTAATCATACTGTGTAAAGGGCCATATAGATCTATATTAAATGAACAATGTATTCAAGGTATTTAATTGGTTAAGGATTAATGCTGTATTGGTTAAAATCGCTTCGAAAATTAGCCACTATTTGTCGTAAAAAGTAAATGACAAAAAAAAGTTATTGTGGGTTATCCATAAGAGATAGACATATATCATCGCGGACTTTTCTGTAGACCTTTTCAATGTGTATAATACTTAGTACATTATTTTGATAAAACTCGTAGGGTTCAGCCTGCGTTTGCAATGTAAGCGGAAAAAATGTAATTTTTTACGACATCACATTAGAAACCTCAAAAATAACAGTACTTCTCCACTATTTAATGGATGTTATTATACATATAAACCTTCCTCTTGAATCACTCTATCTATTTAAAAAAACCGCATCAAAATCCGTTGCGTAGTTTCAAAGATTTAAGCGTACAAAGGGACATAGGGACAGAGAAAGCGACTTTGTTTTATATAGGTAAACCAGAATCTGATGGCAATTAGGGAAATCAAAATTTTGAGTGTGCAACCCTAGGGAAAATGGACTGAACGATCTTGATACTGCTTATTTTTTGTTTTGTCCTCAACATCATTAGTCACATTACATAAGTGGACAATACTGTACTTAATAATGAGATATCCACTTAATATTATGTAGGTACATATTTACATGTATATATACATGTTACTTTTATATAGGTAATACATATTATTATTTACACATACCTATATTTGTATATTCATTATCATTAGGTCATGTGAAAATATGGATGTAATGATAATGCAGATCAAAACTAGATTGCTTATAATTTTTTATAAAATAAAATAAAAATAAAATAAAACTATTTTTAGGTATTTTCGTAAGTATTAACAGATACACACATTATAAAATTGACTTGGACAGCTTGGACTTGACGAATAGCCGTATTGGAAACTCCTGCAATAAGTTTTCATAAAATTATATTGTAAACAACAAACAATAATTATTATAGTTACCTACATATAATATTTTTAATTTAAAGTATCAAAACGGGTAAGTCCAATTTACCAATAAAATATTCAAAATTGAAAATTGTGATGTGTTTGACCCTTCTTCATCGAATGTTTTTCTATACACATTATAAACAACACCTCTTGCTTGTGGTCGCAGCGGCTTTTTCGACATTTTCGAAGATTTTTTAGACAAAATCCTAAAAAAAATTCATCAATTGCAAAGAAGACAAATAATTTGACAACCAATTGATAGTTGTCAAATAAAGTTGCCACATGAAAATCTATTATTTCTTAAATATAAATATGCCATCAGATTCTGGTAGACCTATACTATGTAGTGATAGCTCTCATAAAGAAAAGCTTTTTACCTTTATCGCTAAGTTCTTATAATTTCAATCGCTGCGCTTATCTCTGGAAATTATCTGAGTTATATCAATTAGCGTGGTGGTCATTTTGTATGTTGTTAATCGCGTTTCTTAGCTTTTCGCTTTATAGAAATCAATTCTTGGTTCTTTTGAACTATCGCTTACCTACTTATCTTGCTACATCGCTTTATCGAGGTATTTCTGGATTTTTTTTGAAGTATTATAAAATTATATTATGAGTATTATCACATTTGGTTTATAATTTTAAATATCACCTGACTGAAATAAACAAACAATACCATACCACATGATGGAAAAGCATACACACATGTAGATAATATGTATAAGCTTTATCACGTTGTCATCATCGCTAACTATAAGTAGCGTTAGCTACTATTAAGTATTCTGTATATACGTGTCTAATGTTTTCTGCCTAGAATACACCAACGTTTCCCTACCATAAACTTCACCGATACAACCAAAACATACACATTGCCATGTAAAAGCTTAACCTTATCTCAATCCATATCTCTATCAAAGCATTACATTTATACACAAAATACATAGTTTGCGGGTTGCGACATGGTCCCCATCAATCAAAACTAGTCACGAAACACTTACAGCTAATACCACTCAAATTGACAGGAATAACGCTACTCGAACTGTCAAAGGACCAATTTCTATTTGATATAAGTGTGCCAATGCAGTGAACAAGCAGTTATTACACTGGTTATACATACAGTTAATATTTAACATTGGAAATTATTCTAAATTTATTACAATCCTTTGTCTGTATCTCCAAATAGGAAATAAAACACTATAAAAAGTACCTACATTTAAATATCCATTTAACTCAAAATCCCAAAAGGAAACCAGATATTTCTCTCGGTACCTTTGCAAGTCGAATTCCCTAAAAGAAAGCTCCAGAAATATCTGGTGAAGGTACTGCATTCCGTGACCATGCAAACCCTGCATTGAACTATAGATAACACGAAGAAAATACCCGACCACGGCACTTTATCACGATCCCCGGATAGAAAGTAGCGTATGAAATGATTCATAATGACAGATAGACTTATTAACAATCCGCCACATATAAATCAATAGCCAACATCGACAACTGCACGAAGAGCGAAAATGTGAATCGGGCTTATGATTTATTTCTTAAAAGATAAAGCCTTTTCCCGCCGTTTATTGCCGTGTAATATAATTGTGATATATTTGCTGACTGTACATACGCGGTTATGTGTGTGTAGAAGGAATCGTGTTGATCGTAAAGATTGCACTTAGTATTTGAAGACAAGGATACTTTGAAACCTAGGTCACCTATCACACACTATCAGGTTTAATCACCTATTTTTTGCAGAAGTTCGTAAACGTTAGTTAATTTTTTTTTTGTAGGTACTAGATAATCGTATCTACTCATATTAAAAAATATTTAAATTGATGCTTGCTGATCAAACTTCAGAACTTTACCTCCTTAATTCTAGGCAAATTTGAACTCGATTAAACAATTGGAAGCCTGTTCCAATCCTGAGCTTTCCTGTCCTTTAACATGAAATATACGCAAAGAAAAATCTCAAACCGCTACAACTTCAATAATGCTGTACCCACACCGTGACCAAGCATGATACGCCATACGCCCACTGCCCGACTCCAATCGTAAATCGATTGACGTAACCTAAGTAGGCATACATTGCAATGATAAATGTGCGCCCTGAGTAAAGCTTGTTAGCTCGAGATGCAGATAAATAAGCACTTTTAACACGCAACCAAACGAATCACCTGTCATGCCGTTAATCTGTGTTGCTTTATACTCATTTTTTTAATGCTTACCTACTAGAGCAATGTTGGTTTAGTGGGATCTGAATTAAATCTCAGATGAATAGACAAGTGTGCATTTTTTTCAATTAATGAGCATACATAATATCGTTACTAATCCAATCTGTGAAAGGATAAATCGTGAGGATACTGCCATTCGATAGTTGGAAATTAAATTATTTAGTAAAATAGGTACAATATTTGAAAATTTTGGAAGTATAGAAAAAAGTATATCATGAGGCGGGATTCCGCTTCAATTATTTGCTGAGTATTGTTTATTTAATGAGTTCTGCATTAAATTATAAAATCAGTATGTACCTACGCAGACATATTAATTTTATCAATACCTGCGATGAGTCAGACAAACAAGGTACGTACGTAATTTTGCCCTGCATGCAGTCCCTTTAATCTGCCTTCCGACACAATAAGAAAGCGACAGCATTTAATCACATCTAGACCACACAGTTTTTCACAATGTACAATTACAGAGCCGACAGGCATGTAACCATCCTATAAATTAACCCTATTAGTCTAAGATCCCACAGCATTTAATTAATGCGTTCATCGCTTTTTGCTAAAACCAATTTTATCTATTAGAAAAAAAAAATAATTAAATATGCTTGCGGCCAAATTTTGACTGGCAAGCTAGTCGATATAATATATTCTCCAAATTATAAAAATACATAAAATATTGGTTTACCAAAAAAAACGATGAACGCACTAAAATGCTGTGGGATCTCGTACTATATCGACCGTGACATTTGTTAACAACCACTGTTTATCTGTGCATAATAAAATCAGAGAATCACCTGTCGATCGTTGTATGGCAGAAATCAATTTGGCAATTAATCACCAAGCTGAGAAGTAATTATTTAAATTATAGTCTTCTTCAATCAGTGCTCATTACTAGGTATGATTTATGAGGCGGTTTTTGCACGATTCGTATCAAAAGTTGCATACATATTTTATGATCGGTGTCCTCCTACGTAGATGTTACAATGTTATTGCAGCTAGTTATTTAAAATGAAAGTGAAGCTAGTTTGTATATTTTTCTAAGAGGAAGCATAAAAATCTATGATGTAAAGATTGTAACATAAATAATTAGTAGGTGTCTTTGCAGGTACTGTAAAAATGTTATTATGTTACAAGTAATTATGTATAGGAATAAAAGCCGAATCACTGACTTTTCGTTAGGAAAAAACAAATTATGAAAAGTGAATGACAATCACCTGTATAAATTTGTATGAAAATATATATTGGTACACATAATTCCTAATAAGGTCATACATTAATTACTGCTTAGAATTACATAATATAGGTATTAATAAAGAGAAATTCAAAAACCTTGAACCTGACTCTCACACATACATTACCACGTTCGTATCCAAATCTCGGTCACCTAAGTATTACATCAAAACCACATCATAACATCGATAAAATAACATTAAACAAGTGTGCCAGCAGTTATTCCATTAGTTTGAGCAAACACGACTAGCTTAATTGAAAATTTAATTAATTTTAATCGGAAATAAAGGAAGAAGCTAATCAAACAGGAAGACATTACCCGCTTTACGCGAAACCGGTTAATATCGATCGTGTGAATATACCAATGTTTTTGGAGACAGTTATGTAAGTGTTACGATAAATATGCATAATAGTTCTTAGAAAATATAGTAATTATGTAGAGACCTTCCGTCCGCGATGGAAAATATATTTTATATAATCTAAATGACAAACTGGATTTGGAAGGAAGCATAGGTACCTACTATGTAAATGCTTATTTTTGCAGACGACTAAGTAGATTGTGTAGATATTGAAGCATTCATTCAAATCATTTCATCGTTTATTTGATTCACTCGTTATTTAAAGTCCATGTTATATGTCACTAAAAAGCTATATAAACGTTTTTTATCATACAAATATTAAACGACTC
Organism: Colias nastes; assembly: GCA_907164665.1. NCBI lineage: Eukaryota > Metazoa > Arthropoda > Insecta > Lepidoptera > Pieridae > Colias > Colias nastes. The sequence goes on along the minus strand of CAJQZM010011041.1, from coordinate 3,534 downwards.
TCTACATGTAAAGTAACGTTTCTTAAAACATCTAAACCGTAGACCAAAAGACCATCCAGTCCAATCAATGGAGCCATCTTCACCCAATACGTAGTTTCACTTAATGATAAATGAAATCACCGCATATGATTTATTCCGCAATGAAAACCTATTCACACGTTTTCTATGCAAATTTCTAATTCGAAGTTTTCAATTAGTTTTGCTTTCACCATTCAATGGAAAATGTTATGGGCACCGGAAAATATATATTGCACTTTGAGGTTAAGATGAATTTGCATTTCTGATTATTGCGCTTTTAGGTAATGAATCTGTACTTTCAAAACCATTCGTTATAAATATCTACAATAATAATTATACGAGACAATTAATAGAAGGATGTGTACCGAGGAATGTGTTTGTCTAGGTAATATTAGTCTACTTCGTTAAAAAAGAAGAAAAAAAAGATAACAATTTAATATAATAGGATCCTTATTTGTATCAGCATTAAATATTAAACAAAACCGTCTACCATCTTTTGACTCATATCTGACGTAAAGCTAAGTCTCTCAAAAATAAGCCAATAAAGAAAGCCGGCGTATAAAGCGTATAAGATGCAATTAAAAAAGCATTCCATTGAAATTGCAGTAAACCGCGAGATATATAAACTCCTTAACGTCAATATAAACACCAGACATTATAAATCATATGCAACTGAATGTGTCACTCGGGACTCCAAACACGTAGGTACATACCTAACAAAAACGTCTCAAGGATTACCGAGTCCAGTAAACTTGTTTCTTAGCTAGAATTAAAAGAAAAATTACTTTTTATTGCCGCCATATAAATATCTCGTCGACATAAAGATCGCTTTGTATCAAGCCAAACAATGGCGTGTTTCATTACAATGTTAACTTTGTGTCGTTTATGGACTAGTCTTCAGATATGCCTTAGACTTGGCCGTAAGAAGGATAAAAGATAGCCTGTACTGAGATCTCGCAATAGAAAGCGGTGATAAAACATTAATGCTACAATTATTCCTATATGTAAACAACGTATGCGCTTGTAGCATGACGAAATGTTACAAATGACGAATCAGAATGCTGAATTTAAAATTATAATGTTAAGTACTAAATGCCGCTTATCATTTATTAATAAGAATAAATCAATTAAACCATTAAACTGTCTGTATATCAAGACATCTATATTACGACTAAAACTATTAAACTGTTATAAAATACAAACCTTAACTCAAATACCTATTGATCTTCTTAAAATTTAACCATTCCCTAAATCTCAAATATATTACACCAAGTGACTTATTGAACCTGATCTAATTGTATTCTTAAAAGGTTAACAACTTACAAAGTTAAATTAGAATCAAGATCAGAATATTATAATACATAGAAAGAGATGTCCAAAAATATCCAGATCGTAGTACCTCCACATTTATTAAACCTACTAGTCTAAGAAATAAAACATAAAATCTCATACAATTTCATAAGGCTATTACGTACATTAAAATAACGTATGTATCTGAAATTCATATGAGGCTCAGGTATGACCTACAATTGTGCCTGTATAAGGCAGTGTGTCGTGTACACAAGAAGTGATATTTGCATAATCATCCCATACGGAACGAATTCATTATTGTGTCGCGTGTCCGTTGTACGACACGACACGTTACGCTTTATTTTATTGATTTATTTTCAAATGGTGTCTAAATCTTAAAAATAAATGTATGTGCTATGCTAAATAGAGATACCTAATTTAAGAGTTAGTAATGGTTTGATAACAGAGGAATTAGAAAAAAGTATCGAGGTTGAAATACACACAAGAAATTTTTTGATAAAGACTGGAATTTGTGAAATCATTGTATTAAATTGCAAACATGTTAAATTTTATAATTATTAATCAAGAAATTTTGATAAATATTTAGCAATAAAAAGTTCCGGTATACCTACCAGAATAATAAATTTATTTTAATGTTATTCATAGACTGAAATTTGAAACCGTCCAAACACAAGCTTTGAAGAAGAACGTATAATACTAAATAATACTGGACATTGGAAAGCTAGCATTTGTTATTCGATATTTTATAGTAATAAATAGAGACAAGTCAATTATAAACTGTCTAATAGATTACGCTGATATGTATCTATGGAACACGTTTTCATGATTCTCAGCGAACCCACTAAAACGTGACGATTATTGTTGGCATTAAACTGAAGACATGACTCGAAAGTCATGTTATTTAGCTGTACGGTAACCTGAGACTGATTTAAAGAGCCCAATAGCTTACTATTGTCGACGTACAGATTAACTGACATCGTAAAACTTGGCTCCACAAAATGTGTCTAAACATTACGAATTATTAGTGATAAACTTGGATACAGTTTTAATGGATTTGAGTTAATGGTTATTAGAAAGATTAATTTACTATGCTTGTGTTAATTCATCATCATCATCATCATCATCATCAGCCCATATACGTTCCCACTGCTGGGACACGGGCCTCCTATTAGGGTACAGGCCATAATCCACCACGCTGGCCAAGTGCGGGTTGGCGGATGACACATGTCGTCGAACTTTTGATTCTTCGACATGTCGGTTTCCTCACGATGTTTTCCTTCACCGTTCGAGCAGTGGTGATGTTACAACATGCGCAGATAAATTGAAAAATCAATTTATTTCCTGCGCGCTCGCCTGGTCTCGAACCCCGGACTTATCGATTCGAAGTCCGAGGTCTCACCACTGAGCCACCACTGCTCTCTGTGTTAATTACATACGCATAATATGTCCTTGGCTATATTAAGTTTTCAGTCTTTTTTTTATAGCATTGGAAGGCAAACGAGCAGACGCAATGGCCGATGTTGATGGCAAAGTGCGTCGCCCATAGACGTCCATAACATAGGTTATGGGTGTTGCCTACCATAGAGGGGAATGGGATGGGATAAAAACGGTCTAATGGAGAAAGGTGGAGCTAACCGTGAATTAGGAAGCGATGTGCTTTTGGCCTTTAAGAAACACATATGCTTTTTTCTTAAAATAGAGTCTTGAATAATTGCAGTATTTTTTAATAATTTAACGTTAACTTTAGAACATATTTTTTAACACAATTGAAACTAAAAATAAGGAGAACAGAATATTAAAGAAATCAGCACATTGGTACGAACGAAATACTGTAAATTATGTGTATGTACCAACGCATTCATTTGCGATAAAGTAACTTTATTTCTTTCAACAAAATAAATAACAAAAAAACCATACCTATACATATTACACCTTACATTGCTACCAGAATCAAGACACATTCTAAACTCTATTATCAATCTTACATGAAAACCAATTCTCACTAGATTCCCGTAAGACAATGCAACCGCGCACACTGTCTCCTGTCAATCAGGTTATTAAGGGCGCTTTGGTCGCCCGTGGGCGGAACGCGGTGACAACTGAAAGTAGCAGACTTTGTTCTGCTCGTTAAATCAATACGAGATTTTATCTAAACACGCATGGTCCATTGAAAAGTTACATTTGGGGTTGCATTTTTTAGAGGAC